>LPNX010623509.1:24836-80874 GCA_001517045.1 Pseudotsuga menziesii | reverse complement strand
ATTTTACCATTAGCGTAAAACATTAAATAAACAAAATTGGGTAATGTATGACAGTTGGGTATGTTATAAATTTACACAAACAATTAAATAGGATAAGCACCTATTAAATTCCCACCATCTCATCCGAGGTGGAAAAATTGTACAATTCAAGAAAAAAATTAAATGCATACAATGAATGTCTTGAAACCGGAACTAGTTGACTGCCCGAGAAAAATAATTAAATAATAAATATTAATTTAAAAATGAAGGAGGCGGTGGAAGAATGGAGGGAAAGGAGGTATAAGGAGGGGGATCAAATGGTTCAAGGGAGATGATTTTTTTGGGGATTTTTCTTGAGAGTAGTCGGGAAATTTTTTACGAAAGAACGAAGAGTAAGAAGGGATGGAACAGGGAGGGAAGAAAGCTGGAGGAGGGGGTTAACTCCAGGGGCATATTTACACTCAGAGAAGAGGGAAGTTGCTATCCGGTTTATCGGTACGTGGGCTCGGGGGCTAGGAAACCCGTCGGTTTCCTAGGGCCAACAGGTTTGCTGGTCGACAGGGTGGATCATCCGAGTTGGCATTAAGGCTCCTATAGGCTCGGGTGAGGGAAAGGCAAGGCTAAAGGAGCAGGAATCAGGGACAACCTTCAGCGCTAAAGCTCAGGTATTTTTTGGTGAACTATCTCTTTATTGCACAAAATTTAAATGAAAATCTGAAATCAAAGTAAATATCATTTTTACTGTTTAAGGATAGGAATGAGTGCTCTGCCCGGTAGACAGGGCATTACAGAGACTGAGTGACTGGATCCAACGTGACCTAGAAAGGTTTGAAGGATCCCACTAGCATGATCAACAGAGGCTAGATGGTGAAGATCAACTTGACTTGCAGAGGTTGAGTGCTTAGATCCAACATGACTTGCAGAGGTTGGAAGGTGCCCCCAACATGAACTGCAGAGGCTGGGTGGTGAGGGTCAACTTGACTTGCAGAGGTTGAACGGGTTCCCCCTTGCTTATGTTCCTTCTTCCTATTCCTCCTTCTTTTACTCCTTTTATATTGTCGGTTACTAGTATTAGTACTTTCACCACATGAGGTAGAAGGAGGAGGAGAATCAACTACAGGTGAAGGGGAAGTATTTTTTTGATGCTCTTGATATAAGGAGCTTACTTGAGAAACATCATGAAATTCATGATGGTTGGAGTGTAAAACAACCACATCGGTAGCCCTAGGGTGAATCTAGGTAGATTCAAGGTGGCCATTTAAGGAACACCAACATTCCTTGTGAGAGGAATAATACAAGGAGTTCCCAACATCAGGATCTCTTGGTTGGTGTTCGAAGGGGTGTTATCCATAGTTTCAAACAAGGAGACAAAGTTTGAGGTCGACAGAAAACCAAAATTACAAAGCATACACCTGAAGGCAAGCTAAGTACAGAAAAACCACACAACACTCACTAAAAATTCCTAAAGCCAAACATAAAAACAAGTATCAGCTATGCTTTCCAGAAGAAATCTTATAAATAGTTACTTGGTGTTCCTGTAGATGTTCTTAGGCACAAGCGGAGGAATCGCCCACCGCCCTCCCACACCTTCTACCAAGGTTACCTTCCAAGCCCGTCCAAGTTCAACCAAAAATAACCTTTTGGTGTACCTGTGTATGAACCCTAGATGTCAAAGAGACTAAAGGATACCTTAACTATATTGACAGTCTGGGGGGATAGTCGCAAGCCTGGTTCATACACATGGGCAGGGTAGCAAATCCTGAAACCCCGTCTAAGACAGAATCCCCAGATGCACAAAAACCTTGGTCTACGCTTTGACAAGGAATCAGAGGGTTATGTCCTCAGTCCAAGTCTCCACGTGGCCTCGTGCTTAACTCCCATTTGAGAGGAGCTTCCCAAATACAATCAACATAGAAAAGGGTTTACCTAGTGATTGGCCAACTACGTCTGAAATTTTAACACTTATGGAGAGTTTAAACTCCCTATCCCACAAGTCTAGCCTGAGCTAGTTGGTGTATGAGCCTATAAAAATAAAACTTACTAATAATTTTTAAATTATATAATTTATTTTAAGGGCTGTTTTTAGTCAGAGGGTAAATGGCGTGAAACTTATGTGGTGCTTTGACTCAAAGTTGAAAGAAAATGACTAAGCAAATAGAAATCAAATGCAAAAAACAAAAACTATTCTCTTTCTTTTCAAATAGAAACTTGAAAGCCACAAAAGAACAATTTCTTTTTATTTTTATTTTTAAAAACAATGATATGCCATGCAATCTAGACTAAATACCTAATCTACATGCATATAAAACAAACATGTATTTTTTTAAATTTTCTTTTATAAATGCAAAAGAAAAATTACCTACAAACAAAATTATGTAGATGACAAGAACAAAGCAAAAGGAACTCTGCTATACAACCACCAAACAAACTCTAGAATGCCCTAAAGTCAATATAGGCCCTACTTGAAAGGAAGGCTTGCATAAAAGACAAGTCAACTATTTTTACATGGTGAAGTTAACCAATAAAAAAAGAAGAAAACAAACACCAACAAGCTTCTGAACTCAAACAAAGATCACAGACATAGGCTGACCAGAAACATAAGCCAAAACACAAACCAAGGAAAGGGGGTAGGGAGAATGAGCAAAGAGCAAACCCTAATGCTATAAAAAGGCTTACCACATAGATAAAGAACAACCAAAAGGGATTACACTAACTCCCTAGAGTCATGCACCTATAGAGGACACCAAAATACCTACGAAACAACCCTCAACAGCAGAAAAAACCACAAAAAGAGGAAAACACACTGTTTTAGGGGCACACACGGGTTGTACTACTGACAGGTCACATGTCATACACAGGTTGACAGTACAACAAGTCACGTGTACAAGCACACATGGGTTTTACCACTGATAAGTCACATATCATATGCGGGTTGATAGTATATAAAGTCATGTGTACCAAACCAGACACACGACTGTTCAGTCTACAACTTGCGTATGGGTGGAAAAATCCCCCAAAAAGGTCAAAAACTGCCTTAGGAAGGCAGGGGAAGTGTTCTATCAGACTGATAAAGTGTTCTTAAGTGGCAAGAAAGACCTGAAAACTTGTAAAAGACTGAAAGAAAAATAGAGAAACCCCAAACAAACAAGGCTCTCCCCAGCGGAGTTGCCAGTTCTATTGTAAAGGAAAGTTTCCTATGGCTAGGGTTTAAGAGGCCATCAACGTACTGGGGTTGAAAGGTGGATGCAAATGGTTCTACAAGTAAATACAAACAATATTTAGATATTAGAATGGTTCATACCTTAGCCAAATGAAGGTTGATCCAAGCTACCCTTCAATCCTCTTCTTGCTCCTCTTGCTCCTCTTGCTCCAAGAGACCTACAAAACGAATTATACCTTCCTCAAACCAATATGACCACATATAAAGTAATGATAATCAAAGCAATATGAGAAACTATTTTGATTAACATAAAAATTTGATCATAAATATAAATTCAATCGGACATTGAACAATGATTTGGGAAGAAGAAGAACATCACATCTTTATTAATCTTGAAAACAAGTACAAGTATACCTTTTCTCCAAGTTCGGCACCTCATGAAACCTTGATCTGGTTCTGCTGCTTCTCTTCTCCAAGGAACTCAACCTCCAAGATCTGCAACACAAGGAGATAGATTCTAGGGAAAAGGTATGGGAAAAGAGATCTCCAAATCCTCCAGCATAACAATGCAAATATTCAATTCCCCTCTCATGGACCTCCCTACCTCTATTTATATGATTTATGAAGAGTTAGGGTCGAAGACAAAGTAGTTACAACTGAAGGATTCAGTTGCATAACTACCCAAACTACCCAAATTTCAAAATACGTATTTTTTGACATTTTCAGGAGGCGTACGCGGGTTGCAGAGACAACAGTCACGTACACGAGGAGTTATACGTGGGTTGCAATGTAGATAGTTGTGTATTTAATGCGTACGTGGGTATTATATATAGCAAGTTGCGTACATACACGGGTTTCCTTAAGGAAACCCACGTATACATAAAAAAACTCATTTTTAGGGTACTTTTGGGCATTTTCCGAATTTGGTGTCTTCTAAAAAGTTTTAGCTAACTGAAATATCTTTCCAATGGTGTAGAGTTGAGGTCAAATAGAGTTACAACATGTAAGATATGGGTCCTCCAAGTTAGGTGTTTTTTCAGTGACTTTCAGTGACTTTTATGAAGTGTCGTCATGGAAGTGTCGACATGCAACAAAATCATGGGAAAGTGGTCACAGGAAGAGATGTGTCATTTTCAGTTATAACAATGATGATGATGATGGTGCTAATGATAATGATGATGACAATGTGTGTGATAATGACGATGAGGATCATGATGACAATGAGGATGGTGATGATGAGTATATTGATGACAATTATGAAGACGACAACGATAGGGATGATGATGATGATAACGAATATGATGATGGAGATGATGACAATGATGATGATGATCATAATGGAAATGAGGATGAGGATGAGGATTATGATGACGATGATGATAATGATGACAATGATGAATATGACGATGGGGATGATGATGATGATGATGATCACAATGATGATTACAATGCGGATGAGGATATTGATGATGATGATGATGATGATGACAATAATAATGACGAGGATGATAATGGTGACGATGATCATGATGACTATAATGGCAATGAGGATGAGGATGACGATGCTGATATTGTTGTTGATCATGATGATGCTGCTGATGATGATGATGACGGTGAGGATGAGGATCATGATGACAATGAGGATGGTGACGATGAGGATGATGATGATGATGATAAAGATGACAACGTTGGGAATGATGATGATGATGATGATGAGGATTATGAAAATGATGAGGGTGTGTTGGAGGTCTTTAGGTAGCTTGGAAACATCCTCACATGGAGGTGGGTTGCTTTCAAATAACTTATGTTGTCTAAGTAGGTTGAAATTTATAATATTATTTTTTATTTTTTATTTTGATTTAGCATTTTACATATAGTAGTAAAATTAAGTTATATTAGACATTAGTGTAAAATACAAACTGATTAAATAATCAAATATATATTGTAATTTATAATTTTTTTAATATTTAAACAATGTTAATATCAATCAGAGACATGTATTTGATGCAAGAAAAATTCCTTTTAATAGAGTATAAAAAGGTGAAGGACCTAGGTAGTGTTTATGTATTTTGTGGGAACAACTAGAAAGAATAGTGGAGATGATGATGATAATGACGAAGATGCATATGACAAGGATGGTGATGATGATGATAATGATAGTGACAAGTAAAAATAATGATGATGATAACGGTAATGATGATGAATGAAATGGGTAATGATGATGATGGTGATGCTGATGATGGTGATGATGATGACGCTGATGATGACAACGACGACGATGATGATGGTGATGATGGTGATGGTGATGATGACGATGGTGCCGATGTTGATGATGATGATGAAGAAAATGAGGATGAAAATGAGGATGATGATGATGATGATGATAATGATGAGGATGATCATGATGATGTTGATGGAGACAAAAATATAAATGAGGATGAGGATGAGGATGAAGACGCCGACGATGATGATGAAGAGGAGGAAGAGGATGAGGATGGCGATAACAGCAACATCATTGCATTAATGATATTCTATTTGTTTTGAGAATAATTTAATATTCTCTACTAAATAGGGCCAACCATGTAAAAATGGAAGCTCATCTGACCCCCCCCAACCTCACGTCACTCTCCAAGAAAATATAATTCTTTCCAAGGTGGAAGGTGTGTCCTCTTACGATTTCTTGAGTATTGTGACTTATAATAAGTGAGGCAGATAGGTTAGTATAAAATTCCAACTTTTGATGGGAAGAAAAATGGGTAAAAGAAGGTGGGCACTGACCGTTATAATCAATGATTCCATGTTGAGGGAATAGTTTTGGTAAGGTTGTTGATCCTTGTTGGGCCATTTGATTAGGAAATTGGGTAATTAATTGTTAGATTTATGGAATAATGGGACATAGACCATTGAAATTATCTTATCCATAAAAATCACATGGATGGTTATGTTTACACCCTTGTTTTGATTATGTTTGACCCTAATTGGAATCACTACCCCCCAACAATGGTTCTATTCCCCCCTTTCCCTTGGTTCCTGATCATTCAATTTTTATTGTTCTTCACATTTTTTACGTATTGATTACTTGTTTGGGTTTGTTAGGCACAATTTCTAACCAAGATGGTTAAAAGGAGGAATCAAGTTAAGATTTGGTGAAAGCAAGGAGGTCAGATTGAGTTAACCTTGGTTTGGAGTAGAAAAAACTATAGCAAGTCTAAGGTGTGACAATGTGTCAGCAATTGCAGCTATAACAATAGAGAACAACTACTAGTCTACTACTAGGCTCGAAATGAGCTCAAAACTTTGTGCCTACTACGTATGTGAACCTTGCTAGCAATGTCCAATCATTTTTCGCCAAAATGAAATTCAAATGGATGGTTTGATGAGTCCTCCTGTACAAGACTTCATTTCTTACATGAATATCATGGAATTGTGACAACTATAAACAACACTCAATGTCATGCAATTACAAATAATGGCATGCAACTAGGGTCACAAACTATGTAGAGGTCAATTTATGCATTGATCTAGAGAGGTGTCATCGGGCACATGATATGGAGAAAAAATGAGTCAGAAAAAAAAATTGGATCAAAGCACCACAATTGTTATTAATAAAATTAAAAAAAAAACAATTTTCCGCTCAAGAATACTCTCTCATGATGTAATCTCCCTCCATCCTTCCAAACATTTATGGCTTCTCAAAACATTGTCCTTGTTGCTCACCACCAAAATACGTATAAAAATTACCTGTTTTTACATCATATTCTCTTTAAATCCTCATCTCATAGTCAAAACTAAGGATTATTATGGACACACATTCTCACCTTATAATATCAATTGGGTCAAGGCGAAGAGACAATAATAAAATATCAAATGTGGAAAGATGTAAAGAGTAAGAGACAACTATAAGTAAGTCTTATGTCAAATTTACCATATAAGTCTTTGACACTATTAACTGAGATTTGACATGTTGGATTGTTGTGATCTTCTTATCACTCCTTAATAATGTTATTGCAATGCATTTTTTTGAAGGTGAACGAGGGTAGTGGCCTGCCTCAACATGGAAAATGGTTTCAACATAGAGGTAGACACATTATTATTTTTTATTTAATAACTTAAATTTCGTACCAATGATTGTTGATTCTCCAAAATGTGGATTGGTACAAAAGACAACAAATTTTAGAGCCCCAAGCTCTTAGTTACTCACACCTAAAACTTTCTCAAATCAATCCATTAACAAACTTCTTTTGATATTCTGGTTCAATTTAAAAGGAAAATTGTCAAGACTCAGACATGTAGTGATTTGTAAGCCTCTAACTGACTTAGGATTGATTCCATTTCTGCTCTGTCCCATACTTGTATGTTTCTACGAAAAGTGTTGAACAACAAAATTTGATGCCCCAACCCCTATGATGCTAGCGTTGCTAACTTGCTTGGTATGTAGGATTATTAATCAATGTTTTCTGAACCGAGTATTATTTTTTCTTAGGCACCCACTGCCCACGATTCTTACATCTCTAAGGCTTGGGTGGCTTCCCTATATTCACTTTGAATTAAATTTTTGGTTGGTTTAATATGTATTTTTTTGTTATTATAGGTTTTTTATAGCCTCGTTTTACTTAGTGGTTTCATTTTGTACATAGTTAACAATGAGTAATTCTCTCATGGTTCTAGTGTTTTTAAGACTATCTCTAGTTACGGCGTATTGCACTATGCATAAGATCACACAGATGCCCCAATATGGTTATTGCATAGTTTAAGTAGTTTGAACTATAAAATTAATGTTACATATATGTCAAATTAATTTGTTCAAATTAGGTTTTATTGAAAACATTTCATTTTTTCATATCGATATTAGGGGGTTCTCAATTCTTTATAATTATAAAAATTTGGAAGGGCAGTATTTGTTTTTTACAGTTTTATGGAGGAAAGGGTTTAGTTGTTTATAATTAAAAAAATTTGTAAAGGAAATATTTGTTATTTGCAGTTTTAGGGGGTAAGGGTTTAGTTAATTTATACTTGTTAATTGAAGTACAATTAGTTTTCTTTCCCTTCTCCAAGAATAAATTCCATTCCAATTGAAATTAAGACCCAACATTCAAATTTAATCATTGCTTCCACGCAAAGGGTGTTTTTACCAGCCAAGAAGTAGTGACATTAGTTGAAAGGTAAGTTGGATTAACTGCACATAGTTTCACGATAATTGCACAACCTTTTCAATCAAGTGGGAAAATGAGCAGAGATGAATAAAGAAAATGGAGGATCTAAGCGACTGCATGGGATATATCCACTGAGGATTACAAAGTATGAACTGGACATCATGGAAAGTATAGATCAAATCATGTACCATAATGGGAAGTTTCTATTTAAAGGCGAGTAGGATGGAGAAAAAAGACACAACAACAAATCCCGTTGGTCTATATTCTTAGCAGTATTTGTGAGTAGAGGGATGATGGTGATTTGGAAAATGGATGTCATCCATTGAAGGAACAAAAAGGATGGTATCGGAGAAAGAAGAGGAAAGAGGAAGCATGCACTGTGGCTCGAGGTGGAAAACAATCGAGTGACCCGGGATTAGTCGAAATCCATTTGGGAAGATTGAATGTTTGAGCTTGGGCTTCCCCATGAAATCCAACATAGCATCAATGAGAAAGAGTATAATTTATGGGAGAAATTGGATAGGAACACCCTACATGAGGAATGCTGCAAAGATGAATATTGGATCTTGGACTAGTTTAACAATGCAGGTAGACTCAACCTCTACGAGTGAACTGTGGTGATGTTCTGAGTAATGAAAAAACTTCTGGGGTACACAATGTAGGAGTAACAGGAGTTGGGAGAGGACGAGGATCATACTAGGAAATGTCAGGAAGAGATGAAGGACGAGTCAAAGATGTTGAACCAAAATATGGATTCTATCGTGCAGAGTCTCAAAATCCAAACCCCTCCAATTGCCCCCTTCAATGGCCCAATAGAATCTTGTGGGTAGCAATATCCATGGACGCATCCCTGATGACCCTTATATTATGTTGTAAATTCTCTGTGTGTTAGATCTAGATGACAAAGGGATCTATGTTGATGTAATGCACAATATAGGTCTGATTAGTAATAAGTCTCATATTTTTTTTTGAAGTTTACTGTATGGTCGGTTCAGAATGAAGTAATGTGAGTACCAAGTTTTTTGAAGTTTATTGTATGGTCGGATTAGAATGGAGTAGTGTCCGTACCAAGTTTTGTCGAAATTATGTCATGTTGCAAGTATGTTCCAAATCAGTCTATCAAGGTATTTTTTTTCTAGCAATTCGGGCAACGAGGTTATCAATAGGAAGTAGCATGTGCATTAGGATGTAATCTGCTCTTTTCTATGTGAATCATGTCTCTTACTTACAAAAAAAATGAGCATCCTATTAGTTACACACAATTGTCACTATGTTATTTACCCAATTTTTTTTTGTTAGTAAGAAGGAAGTTTTCTATTACCAGTAAATATGAAACACTATTACATATCTTAGAAAAATATCTTACTTAAATAAAATGGTCATATTATTAGTTACACACAATTGTCAGTATGTTATTTACCCATTTTTTTCATAATAAAATCTCTTATTTTAAAAAAAATGGCATCTTATTAGTTACACACAATTGTCACTATGTTATCTACCCAAATTTTTTTTTTCAGTAAGAAGGAAGTTTTCTATGAATAGTAAATAGCAAACACTATTACATATTTGTAGTATAGGTGGGTATTCTCAAAACATGGAGTCAGACTGTAAACACATGTCCAAAAAGCGGATATACAAAGAATGATCCAAATAGAAAAGCTAACCATGGTTTCAATTTCCCATCCTTTGTATAATGCCAGCCTAAAAGACTGTAAAATATAAAGAAAGAAAGACATTAGGATAAGTGACAACACAGGAGGTTAGAGAAAAGGGAGATACGAGGATTGTCAGTCTCTCATAACAGATTCTGCTTCTTCATCATTGGATTTACTAGTTTCTCCTTCTTTGGTTCCTTGCTGGCTCTGAAAAGGTGGCGCGAAAAGGTGAATAACTTCTTGCATGTGACCAAGGTTGCTCTCAACATATTATTTGAACATACTCACTATGAGTTGTACCATTTCCCTAAAGATTTCCCATTCACACAATTCTCTAGATAGTATGAAAGTCAATATCCAATAGTTGTTTATAACTACATCAAGTCTAAGTTTGAGTTTAAACTCTTAGAACACTTCATTATACATGGTTTCGATAGCAAGGAAAATGTGTTGAGGAGTCTCGGCACACAAGATCGACTCCTAGTCTATGTTTTTAGTCTTTTTCTGATGCTTGAACATGCTGAGAATGCGTAGATGATTTCTCTGGATAGATTTCAGAGAGTGACGAGAAGAGGACCCCAACAATAATTAATTGGCCTGAGTATCTTGCTGACTCTATGTGCTCCTACACTAACTGCAAAATGAATATTGGATTGATTTGAAGCTGCCAAGTGCATTTGCTTTGTTATATGTTCCTTCGCACATTTTCTATTATCATTCATGTACCCACTCCATGTGATCCATCATATGATGAACCTTCCATTGCCAACCCTCCAGTACCTGATCCATGTGATTGGAAGAATTTCTGTATGGTTATGCTTCAAATTCATCCTTAGTTGGATGCGTACTAAGTTCCATGTGGCCATGCATTTTAAGTGATTTAGGAAGATGAGTCTATGGGGGAAGGGATTCCATTTGTCTTGGAATGCGCCCTTCCATTGTCCTGACGTCCGTGATTGCTGTCATGCTCACTTGCATCCGGGAATTTTATTTACCCAATTAAGTAACTTTAAGTCTCTAATTGATACTTGCATGGGGCATATACTAGAAATTTGTGATAAATGATTTCTTAATATGGTGTGTAATGTATGCTATTTCTCTGCTTCCTCGACGAAACCCCGCCAAAATCCTTACCAAAGCTGAGCCATATCTTTGCCGAAACTTTGCCATATTCCTTCCTGAAACTCCACCATATCCTTTGTTGAAACTTTGTTAAGTTATATGCTTCCTTGCCGAAACTCTGCATAATCCTTGCCGGAGTTGCACCATATCTTGTTGAAATATTGTAACTTCAAAGGATATTCTAAATGTATTTAACTGATGTACCCCAAGGGAGATGTTATTATTCATCCGTCAGAATGTTACTATTATAATTGGTCATCATAGAGTCATGAGGTAAAGCCTCCATTGTCAATCAGGGCATTAGTACCCCAATGAATAATTTAAAATACTGTTCTGAGTCTTCCTAGGTGAAGTCAGCCCATACAGTTTAGTGGGGCTGACTTGTTTAGGGTAAAATTCAGTTGACATAATGTGTATAAATAAAGGAGCTATGTTCCTCATTATAACATAGACTCACTCACTTGAGTAAAAAATAGGAGAGAGAGAGAGAGAGAGAGAGAGAGAGAGATCAACAAGGAGGAGAATACCTGTTTTAGGTTTTTATCTTATACATATTATATAGAGAAAGTTTTGCTGGGTTTTCTTCCCCTTAAGGGTTTCCCAGGATAAATACTGTGTTTATCTTGTGATTGTGTTCCTTTCAGTGATTTTGCATATGCTACTATTGTGAATTTGTATTAAAAACTAATGATATCTAGTCTAGCATATGAAATATTAACATGGTATCATATCTAGCCTAAATAGGACATCTTTCACAAGTTCAAACTCTCTCCTCTCCCTTCGGAAGAAATTAGGGTTTCTACAAAGTTTGAAATATAGAGATCTTCTTGCATAGAAATTTGCACCTCCCTAGAGCTCATATATTGAGCCCAGGATCAAAGTTTTTTTCATGGTTGAATCTCTGGGAAATACAAACCCTAGTTTGGCCATGAACCAAAAAACTACAAAAAACCAGAACCATAAATTATGAAGAAATTGGAACCTCGCAAGTAAGATTTGAAGGGTAAATATTTGGGATCTCCAGAAATCAATTGGACCAACCAACTCACCTCATTCAAGTGCATCTCCTGGAAAGGTTATCTTTTCATTTTGAGAAATTTCAATTTTTAGTGACCTCCTAGACAAACACTAAGCTTGAGGACAAGCTAGAAGGCATAGAAAAATTCCTAGCATGGAAGTATAGGATTGGTCTCATTCTAAAAGAGAATGGCCTTGAGAAGTACATTAAGGATGGAGTTACAGAACCAAAAGAAGTTGAAGCTAAGGAGAATCATGAACAATACCTAATCAAGGAAATGTGGATCATTGTTGATTCTATCAAAGATCACGTGATCCCTCAAGTTTCATGTAAGAAGATACCAAAGAAAATGTATGATGCACTTTCCATAATGTATGAGGGAAGAAACATAAAAAAAAATATGAATTTGAGAGCTCAACTGAAGGGCACCAAGACAAGTAAAGGAAAATCAACTCAAGATTACTTCACAAGGGTCTCCTAGTTTAGGGAACAACTAAGTGCTATTGGACACACCCTTGATGAGGATGAACTAGTTATGAATTATCTTAATGGTCTCACTAGACCTTGGGATTCATTCACATAGAATCTGTGTGCCAGAAAAAAAAGTATGAAGTTTGACATAGTATGGGAAGATTGCATTCAAGAAGAAGCTAGAGTAGCTAACAGAGAAGCTCTACTCAGATAAGATGATCAGGCTCTAGCCATCCATACTAAAAGAAAAAAAAACAATCAAACTTCAAGAAAGGTAGTCATAAACCTTCAAAGAAGAAGTTTCAAAAGAAAAGAGTACTCAAAGTATCAATGCTACAACTATCATAAGATAGGAAACCTTTACAGAGAATGCCCATTACCAAAGAATAACAACAAAAAAATACATCATGCCCATGTAGCTAAATATGAGGACGAATAAGAAGAAATACCTTGAAAGATACTGACACAAGAAGAAGATGTAGAATACTATGCACTATTCTCTGCACTCTCTGGGTCTATAACACCTGGAGAAGATACATGGCTTATTTATAGTGGTGCTTCAAAGCACATGATAGGGAAGAATCAAACTTTGTCAAGAATTGAAGAAAATAACTCTCCTAAGAAAGTGTCATTAGGAGATGACTATCAATATCCCATCAAAGGTATTGGTGAATCAATCTTCAAGCTTGACTCTGGTACTTCCATGAAGATGAAGGAAGTAATGTATGTACCAGGTTTGAAAAAGAACTTACTTTCCATCTCATATCTAGATAAGAAAGGATATAAATTTTCTTTTATAGATGGACACATACTTATGTGGTCCAAGGAAATACACTTGAAGAATATGCGGTCATTGGTGAAGAAGAGGGAGGAATGTATAAACTCAAAGGAAATCCATTGTCCATAAGACTACTAGCTCAAGTGAACTATGGCCTAGGAGAATTGCTCACATCAACTACAAAGCACTGCCCTATGTGAGCAAGGTGGTAACAGGGTTACCAGATTTGAATATTGAACACAAGGGAACTTGAAAAGGATGCGCAAGGGGAACGAACATCAAGAATCCCTTTCTGAAAAGTGAAACAAAGAATAAAGGTACGTTGGAATTAATTCATTCTGATGTATGTGGTCCTATTCCCTCCATATCGTTAAGTGGATATGAATATTATGTCCTATTTATTGATGACTATTCAATAAAGACATGGATATAATTCTTGAAGAACAAAAGTGAAGTGTTTGGGAAATTCAAGGAATTAAAAGCCTTGATAGAGAACTATTCAGAAAGAAAAATCAAGACACTGAGATCATACAATAGCGGATAATATACTTCAAAAGAATTTGAAGCATTCTGCAAGGAGGCAGGAATCAAGAGGGAACTAACCACTCCCTATAATCCTCAACAGAATGGTGTTCTAGAAAGAAAGAATAGAACAATTATGGAAGCAGTGAAAACAATGATTCATGACCAGGACCTCCCCATGCACCTGTGGGATGAAGCAGTAAGAACAACCGTATATGTGCAGAATAGATTATCTCACAGTGCTCTTAGATTCAAGACTTTTGAAGAAATGTATACCTAAAATAAACCTAAAGTGAGCCATCTCAAGATATTTGGTTGTTTAGTATATGTACATATTTTGAAAGAGAAGAGAACCAAGTTGGATCCTTAGACTAGAAAGAAGGTATTATTTGTTGGATACTATGAAGTCTCGAAATCCTTCAAGATATACATTTAAGGATTCCATCATATTGAGATTAGTAGGGATGTAACATTTTATGAAAATACAACTCTTATAAAGATTGAATAAGTACATGAAGAGGATGTACCTCCCAGAATGATAGAAAGGTGAATCCTCTCCTAAAATAGTAGCATCTGGAGATCATGATATGATAGAACCTCAGGAACCCCCTACTATGGATATCTCTTGAAAGAGAAAACCTTCTTGGGTAAGATAAGTCATATAAGAAGCAAAGAGATATGGAACTCCAGAAGGCTCCACAAGAACAAGCAAAATATCAAAGCCATACTCCTGTTATGTAGGTTTGATGTGTGACATTATAGATCAAGAACCCACCAGCGACGAGGAAGATGCACATAAGAAAGAGTGGGTGGAAGCAATGACAGAAGAATACCAGTAGATAAAGAATAATTATGTTTGGGATATAGTACCCAAACCAAAAAACAAGAGTGTGGTATCTTCGAAATGGATCTACAAGATAAAACATGCTGCTAATGGAAGTATTGAAAAGTACAGGGCAAGATTTGTGGCTAGAGGATTTTCTTAGAAAGAGGGGATTGATTATGAAGAGGAATTTTCTCCAGTAGAAAGGTACACTTCCATTAGAACTATCATGTCACTTTCTTCCATGATGACGTGGGATCTACACTAGATGGATGTAAAGACAACCTTCCTGAATGGTATGATTGAGGAAGAGGTTTACATCAAACAACCACAAGGATTTGAAGTCGAAGATAGAGTGACTCATGTATGTAAGTTTAAAAAAGCCTCTATATGGACTAAAGCAAGCTCCTAGAGCTTGGTATGGTAGAATAGATAGCTTCTTGACAAGCTTTGGATTTACCAAGAGTAAAGTTGATCCTAACCTTTACATGAAGGTTATGGATGATGAACCTGTCATACTATTACTTTATGTGGATGATCTATTTCTGAATGTAAATGGGAAAGATCTCATAGAGAGCAAGAAGAAGCTAGCTGAAGAATTCAAGATGAAATATATTAAATTGATGCATTATTTCCTTGGGCTAGAAGTGTGGCAGAGCCCAAAAGGAATCTTTCTAAACCAGGGAAAGTATGCTGTAGAAATATTGAAAATATTTGATATGTTGGATTGTAAAGCTATGGACACACCCATGGAAACCAACGTGAAGTTGTTATCTAATGAGTCATCAAAGTTAGTGGAAATGAGTTAGTACAGACATATCATTGGGTCATTGATGTATCTGATGAATACAAGGCCATATATATGCTTTATTGTGAACACCCACTAGTACATGTGAAATTTTTTCCCATGACAAATCATTACTATAGCAACACATTTCCGTCGATATAGCGATGATTAGAAGCCCAATTTTTCATCAAAAATTATCATCGTATTAGCCACACTTCGAATATTCCATCGGTATAGCGACAAAACATTGATGACATGTGGTGATTGTGGAATTTGCTTCAAAAAGCAATAGGTGTTGATATAGAGACATTTATGTGCCGCTATAGCAAAGACTGGGAATTACTATAGTGACAGTTTATTGTCGAAAAAACAAGCGACTAAGTTAAATTGTGTTATTTGAGTGATGTTTGGGAGTCGCTATAGCGACGGAATATTGTTGCAAAATCAAGGGGCTGTTTCATATTGCATCACGGGAGCGATGGAAATTTGTCACAAAATCAAGCGATTATTTCATATTGCTTTTGTATAGTGACGTACATTAGTCGCAATAGAGATGCCAATGCATCGCTATAGGCACTAAATTACGTTGAAACCAAGAAATTCCCAAGTCATTGTCCATTTCTATAGCAACGATCTATCATCATTATAAAGACGACAACCTGTCGCTATAGTGACGAGTGTTTGTTACAACTTAGAAGCGACTAAGCACTGATTCCTCGCTATAATAACATTTCTATGTCGCTATAGAAATGGTAGTTCATCACTATAGTGATGTTTACTGTGTATTTAAAAAATATAAATATATAAAATTCGCAGCAAAGATTGTATTTCAAATCTAGGAATACCTGCATTCTGGAAAGGACTTACAGTTGTGATGCTTGTCGTAGTGCTTATCCTAGAAATTCTCCTTCAAATGATGATGGAACTTGTTCAAATAGGTCTTTCCAGAAGCTAGCCAAAATTCCTTTCTCGGGAGCCTTGACCCTTTTTATAAATACTTGAAGAGTAGAGGAAGGAAAATTAGTTGGAGCCTTTTCAAAATAGCCTGAAGAGGCATCTTGTTGGACTTTAATTCCTTCATTTTTAAATTTCTTATGTTTGGGTAGTGTTCATGGTGATCTGGTGGCCACTATCAGTTGGTTAGTTTCCCTCCCTCAGTTCCAACTATGATTGAATGTGTTGGGTATCCTCGCATAATAGTTTACGACACTATGTCACATTGAGAATCATGGAAGAATTTTTGGTTAGAATTTTTGGTCCAAGATTAAGCTCTTTCAAAAGTTTTATCTACAACTTCTACATATCAATTCAAGAACATTAATAAGGAAAACCCAAAATTCTCTAGTAGGAATAAACTTACTCACAACCACTGTCATTGTAACACCCTAGTTTTGACCCCGTTGCATTTAAATAATTGATGTAAACAATCATGGTGTGGAGCTAGGAAAAAGACCCACCATCGATTTAGTATTTATGTTTTGGCAATTAAAGTTGGGACGATGGTATTTTTTTATGCTAGCTAAAACATTAAAAAGTTGGACATCATATTAAATTGCAATTTTTAATTAAAACCCACAACCGGCTATGTTAACGCAACTAAATGAGATGGGGGCATGATTTTTCCTAAGGATGAGGGAGTGGGGGATAGGAAGTGTGGGGAAATTCGAATTGGGTAGAGCCCCACTTTGAGAAAAATGCTTTTTGAATTTCTTGGGCAAGAAAACACAAAAAAAATCCACCTTTCCCTCATGCAGCAGCGTTTCATATTCCCTCACGAATTGGAATGAACAAAACGTTTTTGGAAAACCAATTCAGCATTCACACAACAACCAACAAGCAAAAATGACTCTGAGTCTGAACCCTTAAATATTTTCCCCTGTTCGGAAATCTGTTTCCTTTCAGATTTTTTGTTTTCCATGTGTGGATTTGATCTGTTCATGTTTTCTCCAGTGTGTTAGTTGTTTTCTTGAATAGGAATTCCCTGAATCTGATTTTGTGCCTTTGTTTTGAAATACTGACAACGTTTTTGTTTTTGCATTTTTGCAACCATCGATCTGGCACCAGAAATGTTCATAAATTTGTAAATTTTCATGTGTGTATGTAATCCCTAGTATCTGCTACGTTTTGATAAATCCCAGGATTGAGATCCCTGTGTGTGCATCCACGTTTGGCATTTGAATTTATTAAAGGAATGGAAATAGAGTCTATACTTGCTTGATAAACATAGTGTGTGAAAGAACCTCATATACCAATCTAGAAGGTTGGTTTTCTTCTTTGCATGCCCTGAATAGCACTGGAAGGGAAGGGATGGCCTGAGGGATTGTGTAGTAGAGAAGGGAATGCTTCCTTGTGTTGGGTGTGTAATTGTTTAGAAATCAGGCTAGATCCAGTGTGGGTGTTCATAGCTCTGGGGTTGAGCTCACTAGCTTAGGAGTCAGTCTTTCCACCTCCTTGACAGCCTGATAAACCCAATTGGAAGGATGGCTTGGATAGTAGCCTGATAAACCCATATGTTGGATTGGTTATGTCTCATGTGAATTTGGCTAAGTGTAAACCATTGCTTGTGTAAGTTTGATAAAACCAACTATGTTGGCTTGAATGAATTTTAATTGTATCCTTGGCTATGGGTGAAATTTGCTAGTGCTCCTTATTCCTTAGGGAAAATCATGCCCAGCTCAGGGGTGGCATTGTTGTTGAGAGATTAAAGAGAACACTGGCATATGGTTGGGTGGAATGTTGCAGCGACATTGCTGGTTGCGGGAATCCACAAGGGGGCAAGCCCCCTTGATCCCCGTCGTCCCCCTGAGACAGTCGTTGATTGTGAAAGAAAATTCTGTGTTTTGGGAAAAATTGTCAATGTATGATTTTTCCAAGTGAAGGTAAGTAATGTATGATTCATGTGAATATTATGCAGATAACAACAATGTTATTAACACATTTTGCAGAATCCTAGTCACCTTCAAAAGCAACATTCTAGATAGTGCAGTTGGGTAAAGTGAGTTGTGGTTCAACCATGAGGATAGATAACATGGATGATTATGCATGGGACCCCAATGACTATGAGGAAGATGCTATGGGGGAAAATGTACGAATTGGAAATGTTGAGATAGAGTCTAATGGGAGAAGATTGCAAGAGACTCCCACATATTTTGCAGCCACCATGAGAAGCCTAATGGCGGAGATGTAGAGTTACAAGACAGATAATGAAAGATTGGTTAAGGCTCAGGAGGAGTAGAATCAGCTGAATGAATCCATGCTGAAAAGTTTGACAGAAGAAATATGAAGTATGAGGACTAGACATAAAAGACAGAAGGGAGTAAGAACATGTCTAGAAGAAGAAAGAGATCACCTGGTGAGTCATTTGACTCTGAAGGGTCCACTGGAGATTCAAGTTATTCTTCTCATGAGAATTAGAGAAGGAGGCACTACCAGAACCACTCACAAGATGAATTTAAAAGGGCAAGGCCTCCTACCTTTAATGGTGAGGTAAAGACTGGGAAAGAAGCCAAAGGTTGGCTTCTGGGAATGAGGAAATATTTCCAAGTCCAAGACTATTTTGGGAATACGAAAGCTAGAGTAGCCATTTTTAATTTGACTGGAAGGGAATCCATATGGTGGGAGCATTCTAGGCAAGGCAAGAATATCAATGAAAGGAATATTGTGTGGAAGCAATTCCAAAAGTATTTAAGGGAGAAGTACCTCTCTGACATGTATTATGATGACAAGATCAAAGATTTCCATGAGATGAGATTGGGACAACAGACTATGGAAGAGTATGCCAATAAGTTTTTGGAGTTGTTGAGGTATGTCAGGTAAATAAAAGATGAGAAGGTGAAGAGACAACATTTTCTGAGTGGATTGCCTTAGTATTACAAAGACAGGATTGAGTTTTATGAACCTAGAACAATAGAAGAAGCAATAAGAAAAGCTAAGTATTGCTATGAGCAAAGCAAGAACAAACTAGATTACCAAAAAACATGGAAGGAAAAAAGGAGTGAGAATTCTGACCAAAGGAAGAAAGGTTACAAACCTTCTAACTTTAGGAATCAATAGAAGCAACCAGCACAAGTTGAGAAGTAACCAGCTAGAGTGATGGGAGAGAAGCCAAAATATCCACAGCAGAACAAAGGGCCACTCCAATGTTGGAAATGTGGAGGACCCCACATGCGTAGGTATTGTCCACTTGAGAATGAGAATGCAAGACCAGCATACAATATTCAAGAGGCAGAAACAGTGGGACAAGTAGCAAGGGCCGTAACTAGAATTTATGCAGCACTGGAAGACCACCGAGCAGATCACTAGTCTACGGTGGTTGAAGTTGCATGTAAGCTTGTTGAAAAATCTATTTCTATTTTGATTGACCTTGGTTCTACTCATAGTTATATTGCTCCTAAAGTAGTGGAGGTTTGTGCTCTTAGGAAAGCAAATCATAGCAAGTCTTGGTTAGTTCAGCTAGCCACTAGAACTAAGAGAAAATTTAATGAAGTGGTGGGGAAATGCCCATTGGTGATGAATGGATTGATCACTTGTGTAGATCTGAATGTTCTACCGCTTGGTTCTTATGATGTTCTCATTGGAATGGATTGGTTAGAAGCTCACTGACTGAAGCTTGACTCTTATAACAATAATTTTGAATGCATGGATGAAGAAGGGAACCCAGTAGTTGTAAGAGGCATTCCAAAGGTAATCTCGGTGAGGCAGATTTCAGCAATGCAGTTAAAGAAGTTATGTAGGAAAGGTTGTCAGTTGTATGCATCCCATATTGAGGAGGCAACAGAGAATGAAACTCCTAGGTTGGAAGACTATCCTGTGGTGCAAGACTTCAAGGATGTTTTTCCTAATGAGGTTCTAGGACTTCCTCAAAACAAGGACATAGATTTCACAATTGAACTTGTGCCAGGAGCAGCACCAATGTCAAGAGAACCCTACAGAATGAGTACACCAGAAATGCTATAGTTAAAGATGCAACTGCAAGAATTGTTGGATAAAAAGTATATCAGGTCGAGCGTGTCTCCTTGGGGAGCACCAGTTCTGTTCGTAAAGAAGAAAGATGGTACACTCAGATTGTGTATTGATTAAAGGCAATTGAATAAAGTCATGGTGAAGAACAAATATCCCTTGCCAAGGATTTATTACCTCTTCGATCAAATGAAAGGAGCAAAGGTATTTTCCAAGATTGACTTGAGGTCTAGTTAACATCAGGTGAGAATCAAGGACAAAGATATTCATAAGACAACCTTTAGGACAAGGTATGGACATTATGAGTTTGTAGTGGTACCATTTGGACTCACAAATGCACCAACAACATTTATGTGGCTTATGAATAGTGTCTTCAACATGTATTTGGAAAAATTCATTCTTGTTTTCCTTGATCACATTCTTGGTTATTCTAAGAATGAAGAAGAGCACGAAGAACATTTGAGACTAACATTGCAATTACTCAGAGAACACCAGCTGTATGCAAAGCTGAGCAAGTGTGACTTATATAGGGATATAATTCAGTACTTGGGTCACATTATTTCAGAGGAGGGTATATCCATGGACCCTAACAAGATTGAATCTATTGAGAATTGGCCTACTCCAAAGAATGTGACAGAGGTAAGATCGCTTATGGGGCTTGCAGGATATTATAGGAGATTCATTGAAGGATTCTCCAAGGTTGCACATGCTATCACTTCTTTGCAAAGGAAGGGGATAAATTTTGAATGGACCTCGAAGTGTGAAGAAAGTTTCCAGCGGTTGAAGTATCTTCTCACAAGTGCATCGATCTTAAAAGTTGCAGACCCAGAGAAATATTTTGTGGTATGTATGGATGCATGTGGTCAAGGACTGGGAGGAGTTCTTATGCAGTACAACCACGTGATATGTTATGAGTCAAGAAAATTGAATGATCATGAAAAGAATTAAGCCACTCATGATCTAGAACTTGCAGCCATAGTACATGCTCTCAAGATGTGGAAATATTACTTGATGGGTAGAATATTTGAGATAAGGACAGACCATTGTGGTCTGAAGTATTTGTTTGATCATCCTACTCTAAATGCTAGGCAAGCAAGATGGTTGGAGTTTTTATGTGAGTTTTATTTTGAAATCAAGCACATAAAGGGAAAAGAGAATAAGCTAGCTGATGCACTCAATAGGAAGATGCATGAAATGCATGTGGCATCCATTAGTATTTTCCAATCAGATTTAAGGCAGCAGATTGCTAATCATGTTGATGAAGATGAATTGTATGCACAGGTCAAGGACAAGTTGTAGAAGCAAAGCTTTGAAAAGAAGTATGAGGGATATAAATTGGAAGAGGATGGACTTCTTACCTATAAGAGAAGAATTTATATTCCAAATGTAGCATATTTGAGGAGGGTTGTTATGGATGAGATCCACCAAGCTCCATATTCTAGTCATCCAGGATATCAGAAGACGATTTCTATAGCTAGAAAGCAGTACTTTTGGCCAGGAATGAAAAAGGACATTGCTGAATATATTTCAAGGTGCGTGAAGTGTCAGCAAGTGAAGGTTGAACATCAACATCCAGTAGGTTTGGCAGCCTTTTCCAGTTCCAGAATGGAAATGGGAAGTTATTTCCATGGATTTTATTACACGATTTCCAATGACTTGGAGACAACATGATTCCATCATGGTTGTGGTGGACAAGTTGACAAAGGTAGCACATTTTATACCAGTTAAGTCTATGCATAAGACTGATGACATTGCAAAGATATTCATGAAGGAGATTTTCAAACTACATGGATTGCTTAAGGCAATAGTCTCTGACAAATATGTCAAGTTCACTTCCAATTTTTGGAAGGGGTTGTTTGCATATTTGGGTACAAATTTGAATTTCAGCACTGTCTACCATCCTCAGACCGATGGACAGACTGATAGAGTTAACTAGGTGCTGGAAGACATGCTTCGCATGTATGTGATGGACAAACCCACCAAGTGGGAAGATTATTGACACCTGGTAGAGTTTTCTTATAACAATAGACATAAAGCATCCTTGGGGATGAGTCCATTTGAAGCTTTGTATGGAAAAAGGTGTAGGACACCTGTGACTTGGGATAATCCAGTGAACAGGGTTGTGCTTGGTCTAGAATTGCTCAAGGAGATGGAGTAGGAAGTTGTAAAGATCAGGTAGAATTTGAAGGCAGCCCAAGACAGACATAAAATCTATGAAGATAAGCATAGGGTGAACATAGAGTTCAATATTGGGGATCATGTTTACCTCAAAGTGAGGGAAAAGCAGAGTTCCTTGAAACTTGGAAGTTGTGCCAAGTTGTCACCTAGATACTATGGGCAGTTTGAAGTGCTTGAAAGAATAGGGCCAGTTGCATATAGAATTGCATTTCTTGCTAGCACTAGAGCTCATAATGTTTTTCATGTTTCTTTGATTAAGAAGTATGTACATGATCCTAACCATGTAATAAATTGGGATGTGATTTAGGTGGAACCAGAGGGAGAGTTCCAAATCAATACTATGTGCATCCTTGCCAGGAAGGTCACAATGCTCTGGAACTGAGCAATAGGACAGGTGAAGGTGCAATGGGAGAAATATAGTCATGAAGAAGCTACGTGGGAGATGGAGGGTGCCATGTGATTCGCACATCCATTTTTTTTTGAATCTGTGGATTGCTGAGGGCAGTACCAAAAAGAATTTTTGTTCAATGTTGTAAAGAATTGAGGACAGTGCTGTTGAAGGGGGAGGGGAATGTAACACCCTGGTTTTGACCCGGTTGCATTTAAATAAATCATGTAAATAATCATGGTTTGGAGGTAGGAAAAATACCCACCATCGATTTAGTATTTATGTTTCGGCAATTAAAGCTGGGCCGATGATATTTTTTTATGCTAGCTAAAACATTAAAAAGATGGACATCATGTTAAATTGCAATTTTTAATTAAAACCCACAGCTGGCTATGTCAACACAACTAAATGAGATGGGGCATGCTTTTTCCTAAGGATGAGGGGGTGGGGGATGGGAAGAGTGGGTAAATTTGAATTGGGCAGAGCCCCACTTTGAGAAAAACATTTTTGAATTTCTTGGGCAAGAAAACACAAAAAACAACCACCTTTCCCTCATGCGGAAACGCTTCAGCTTCCCTCATGAATTGGAATGAACAAAACATTTTTGGAAAACCAATTCAGAATTCATGCAACAACCAGCAAGCAAAAACGACTTTGAGTCTGAACCCTTCACGATTTTCCCCTGTTCGGCAATCTGTTTCCTTTCAGATTTTGGTTTTTCTTGTGTAGATTTGTTCTGTTCACGTTTTCTCTAGTGTGTTAGTTGTTTTCCTGAACAGGAATGCCCTGAGTCCAATTTTGTGCCTTTGTTTTGAAATACCAGCAACATTTTCGTTTTGGTATTTTTGCAGCAATCAGTTTGGCATCAACAATGTTCAGAAATTTGTAAATTTCTGTGTGTGTATGCAATCCCTAGCATCTGCTACGTTTTGATAAATCTTAGGAATGATATCCCTGTGTGTGCATCCATGTTTGGCAATTGAATTGATTGAAGGAATGGAAATAGAGTCTATACTTTCTTGATAAACCTAGTGTGTGAAGAACCTCACAGACCAATCTAGAAGACTGGTTTTCTTCTTTGCATGCCTTGAATAGCACTAGAAGGGAAGGCATGGCATGAGGGACTATGTATCAGAGAAGGGAATGCTTCCTTGTGTTGGGTGTGTAATTATCTATAAATTAGGCTAGATCCGGTGTGGGTGTTCATAGCTCTGGGGTTGAGCTCACTAGCTTAGCAGTCAGTCTTTCCACCTCCTTGACAGCCTGATAAATCGAACTGGAAGGATGGCTTGGTTGGTATCCTGATAAACCAATCTATTGGATTGGTTGTGTCTCATGTGAATTTGGCTAAGTGTAAATCACTACCTGTGTAAGTCGGATAAACCCAACTGTATTGGCTTGAATGAATTTTAATTGTATCCTTGGATATGGGTGAAGTCTGCTAGTGTTCCTTATTCCTTGGGGAAGATCACGCCCAGCTCAGGGGTGGCAGTTTTGTTGAGAGATTAAAGAGCACACTGGCTTATGGTTGGGTGGAACGTTGTAGCGACATAACTGGTTGCGGGACGAGCTTCTTTCAAAGATAAGTATTCTTGTGTATTTAAGTTATGCAAATGTATTTGCTTATGAATTATTATGAAATTATGATGAACATGTTGAATGCATGAATGTGTTGAATGAATTATTTTCTTCCGTTGTATATATCATGTACATTTCATTATGCATCTGTTTATACTTATGAATGTTTTATTTTCAAGCAATTTTTATATTATGTTCATGGGGATTGGTTTTCCTGGGTTGTTAGATGTTAGTCATGTCCTCTCCATCGAGTAAGGGTTGGGGACATGAAAATCATAAGAATGGGCACACCTTCAAAGCTTACAACCACTATAATAAGAATGGGTACGCCTTCAAAGCTTACAACCATTATCGTAAGAATGGGCATGCCCCTATCATAAACTTACTTAAATCCACTATCAAAGCTTACATTCAAAAGTTTGAATATTTTCCAAAATAAGCAAGTTATAATATGGGGATTCTTGAATATGATACCCAATGTGAATCTTCTCACAATCAACATTTAGTTGTGCACCATGCATATTGGTTCTCCTCTTCATTACAAGAATGGATTGTTGATTTTGGAGCTACCAAACATATGATAAGGAATGAAAAAATTCAACACCCCCTCTCTTATTATCAAAGGGAGCACATTGGAGAGAAAGTGGTCATTGATGATAACTCAAATTTATTAGTTTCAGGATGCAATGATGTCACCATCGACTCCACCAAGTTTGGATATTTCCTTCATTCTAATAGTTGGACCAAATATTATTTTTATTACACCACACAAACAAAACAATGGAATGCCAAATCAATGGGTTGTAGAGGAAATGGATGATGGTTTTTAAGTGGATGTCTCAGAACTATAGAACAACATATTTAAAGTGCAACATGATGATTGCCGATACATTCATTATAGCATCCAAAGAACTGAAGAAAACATGAAGAAGCCACAACAAGAAAATGTTTGACACTGATTGAGACTTCTTCTCTTGAATAACATCAATGTACAAATGCTGAAGGTCAAATATTAGAAAACAATACTCAGTAAGATACAAAAAATAGTAATACATAATTCCCGACTTTCTAAATCATCGAAAGGATCTAAATGTGGCAAGTCAATCACTGAAAGCAAGTGTAAAAAGCATTATACTTGTGTGGGATCGCAGGAGAACTATTATTAGAAGGTAACATGTAAAATAACACCTCTAATATCTTCAGATAAGGACATTCATGTACAGATAAACCAAGAAGATAAGCTGACAATTTTAGGCAGTGAATTAGAGAGGAAAAAACATCTGAACTTCTCTGTGTCTTACACAGTCAAAATACCTGTTGAAATAAGAAGAGAAATTTGGTAGGTTATTATTTACAAAGAGCTAAAACTACTGAAGAGTTCAAGAAGGATATTGATAGTGGGAATTCCCTTGTTGAAGCCAAACTCATAACAATAATATAAAGGATGAAAATGAAAACTTTATTAATCAGCTGCTGATACTCACCATAGACTAGACATTCTAGAAGTCGAGTAATCAGTCGTTACCAATGAGATTTTGAAGCAATCAAAGGAAGTAATCATAGCCTTAATACTTTGACCCTTTTTTATAAATATATGAAGAGTAGAGGAAGGAAACTTAGTGAAAAACAATGAAAAATAAATGTCACACTCCATATTTGAAAATTCACCAAACGTTCAGGCTCAAAGGAATTCAATAGGAGAAAATTCAAAATTAGTTACCTTAATAGCACCCCATCCTAGTCCTATACCAGGAGCAGTACGTTCTTTGTCTTTCAATTCAATGGACTACACAAGGTGCCACTCTAAAGACACAAGATCCATAAAAATTTCTAATGTACATTTCAACTCATTTGGAGAAAAGCAACAAAATCTTAGGTAGATTCAGCTCATTTGTATTTTATAATTATTTTTCTCAAATATTCAAACTCAAAGTTGAAACAATGAGACAAGCATGTCCAACATAGAAAAACCATACCTCAATATCCCTCATGTCCATTATGTCCCAGAAACAATCAGTTACAATAACCATTAAATTACTTAAAACAATAATAGTAATAAGAGTAGCGATCTATATTAGATATAAGTTGTTAATGAAAGACAACAATAGATAATAGTAGAATTATATATCAGATCTAAACCAATTATAAACTCAACATAAGATGTTGGGGCAAAGCTCCCTTATCCTTAGAAAAATTGCTTCTAAACAGTCTTCAACCTATTAGCGTTAGGTTACTGGCATGAGACTCAACTAGACCAACATACTTGTCAAAGGAGAGAACCTAGAACTGGAAAATAATGTAAAATAGGTCATCCAATCCTCACAAATAAAAAATAGTAGAAACACAACAGTGCGACCAATTCGCAATAAAAATTGGCAGCAAAGTACTCAAAAAAATGTCATATAAGGTAGCGATATGGTGGATGGCACCTAACGAGGAATATTAAGGTGAACACAAGGGTAGAAGAATGTAGAAAGCAACTGATGTGGATAGGTATTGGAATGTATAGAACAATTATTCAAAATTGTTTTGGCTCATCCTCCCAGCTGATGCAAAGAAATCCCACAGAAATGCACAAAAGGTTCAAAATTTCCTTGTGGGCACGTTTTACTAGCTGCGGGCATTTGATCTTATTCTTGCATGCATAATGAAATACTTGTGGGAAAGCTTCAGAAAAATGCACGCAGGAAGAAGAAAAATTCTCGCATGAGTGAAGGATATGTCATTAAAATGCACATAGGGTCCCCAATATGCCTGCAAGGGGAGTTGAAAAATGCTAGCCATGCCTCAATAGTATCCTCAAGCCTCAAATATGCCCGCACTTGGGATTAAAAATGCCCCCATCTAGTTAAAAATGCCCACATGGAAATAGAGAAATAAAAATGCCCACAGGGTGATAGAATAAAAATGCCCACAACTTGTAAAAATTCCCATAACTAGTTAAATATGCCCACATTTAAGTTTCAGAATACACTTACTTCAATTCTCCAATTTGGATAAGCAGTTGATTTGGGAAAATGTCTGCAGACTGTTGAGAAATTCCCTGCAACCAGTTTGTAAATTCCTGTTGGGTTGATAAAATTCCCACGCTACCTTATAAAATGTCCACAGGCGTCAAACTTATGCACGCATGTCCAGACAAATGCTTGCAGAAATGTACAAAAGGTCTAAAAATGCCCACAGGAAACCATAACAATAGATGAAGTAAAATGCAGGAATAAATTAGGTACAATATGTTTGCAAAATCTACATTTGTGAGATATTACTTTTCATTGATTCTAAATATATATGTGGGACAAATTAAATATCTTGAGATGAACATACCAACAAGGTTTCAGGGGGAGCAGTATGGTTAGATAAAGAAAAGAAAATGAAGTGAAGCAACATTGTGATGTTGTCATTGATGCATGCTTACCTTTTATGAATTTACTAGATGATTGTTGATAGAGAATGCCCTTACATGTCATGATAATTTCAATGATAAAGTTAAACACTTGAAAGGTACAACTAAAGTAAAGCTGTTATGGGAAGTTTGAGCTTATAAATATATTCTCCAACTATATTGTACAACCACTTGGATGGAGGATTCCCATGACATGTACAACATTAAAGGAAAAAGGACGTTAATGGAAAAGGATGATGACATTGAAAAAATGAATATAAAGGCTGATGACATGGAAAAAAGGACAAGACAGTTTGGAAATCAATTCAACATGAGGGTAGGTTACCTGACCTTCTCAACTATATGTGGTCATACGTCTCATGTGTCTCATGCAAATAGTGGAAGGTCATTATAATCATCACTATATAAGGAATATCATGTGGTCATCTCATCTTCCTTAGGTTAACTCAGAAAGGGGTGGCCAACCCCTTGAGGATAACCATAGTCCTCAGAAGATGTCACACATAATAATCTATGCAACAAAAGTGAACAAACATTTCACATATAAATTGTAAAAAACACAAATATAGGTATATTAATTGTTTTAATCAGCACAATACTATAAAATAGAGAGCTGCATTAATAACCATTAAAGTAATGAAAACAAAAACATTAATAACCATAATCATTTAAATGCTACAATATTGGACCATACTGAAGGGGGGGTGAATTAGTCTTGTTACCTTTTTCACAATTTTATCCACTTTTAAAATAGTAAATAACAAACATAATCAACAAGATACAGAGAACACCAATTTATCATGGAAGCCCAACTGGTAAAAACAACAAACACTTTCTATAAATTCAAAATTACATTTTCAATTGGTTTTAATAATTTCAAAAATATCTTATATCTTATACTTCTGTCAATACAAAGTACCCAGTCTATGTTAAAAATGTATCCTACAACCCATCATCAAAGGGTGTACAAAAGCAAGCCTCAATCCAGCACCAAAAAAACATTCCACGTAGTCAAAAGAATCACATAATGAGCTTTAAAGGCTTATCCAAGGAAGCACCTAGGGGGAAAAGTGAAAATCCCACCGAAGCAAGGCATTTATATGCCATGAAAACAACTCATCCAAAGGAGAAGTCAGTAGAGAATAGTCAAAGGCTCAAAAAACTTGAATATTTTCTAAGAAAGATGAGTAAGCCACAACATTTATGTAGAATAACATAACTTAAAATAACATGATGGTATCACTCCCAATAGACACTCCATCCAACATATCAATATAGGAGAGTTTTCCCATCTCAAGAGAAAGTGCTTCCTTGGATAAAACATAAACACTCATATTGTGCTCCCTTTAAATGTGCTAAAATTCTTCTTGATAGTGGATGTATCCCCAGGAATGAAAAAGAAATACCTCCATACTCATAGCTCCCAAAAACAAAAATAAACCACCCTAGTTCACAATACCTTCATACCTTCACCCACTATTTTGGTTTTTCATGTTGTAGTATGGCCTTTGACAATGGAATAGGAAATAAGAACCACAAGATGTTCTTTATTAAGCATCCTCTGTGTGTCAAACTTCGAAATGGTCACCATATTACACTCATATGACAAATCATTTTCAAGAAAGGGTCTATTGACGATGATGTTCTCTATGAT
Source organism: Pseudotsuga menziesii (assembly GCA_001517045.1). Classification (NCBI taxonomy): domain Eukaryota; kingdom Viridiplantae; phylum Streptophyta; class Pinopsida; order Pinales; family Pinaceae; genus Pseudotsuga; species Pseudotsuga menziesii. The sequence goes on along the minus strand of LPNX010623509.1, from coordinate 51,243 downwards.
GATGATGATGGTCATAAATACAATGATCATGATAATCCTACTGAATACAGAGACAATGATAATTAATAAACATTACAAAAACAAAAAACAATTAAAACTATCCATCTTACCTTCCCCTTGTAGCGACAACAACATTTTACTTCTTTCACTTAACTTACCCACAAACTAGGCTCGAGGTTGTAGAGGAGTTTCCAAGGATGCAGAGGAGGTTTTTTAGCTACCTCACCCATGAACTAGGCCCGAGGTCATAGAGGAGGTTCCAAGGTTGTAGAGGAGGAAACCCTTATTCATTCAACGAACTCCTTCCTTGACACAACCAGAAATCTAGCTTGTGAGCATGGAAAAACCCTTAAGCTGCACCAAACATAGATCAATTTCTTGTTTGACTCAATTTCTATAGTATGAGTTCTTCTTACAGGCCACATTTTATTGGGTGGGCGTCAGGCTTCAACTCAATTTTAATGGTATCCCATCTTTGGGGGTTTTCTATCCTCAAGGCTATCCACCCCCTTCATCTCCAAAAGCTACGCAGAGGGACATTGGAAGATTGAGATCGAGACCCATAAGAAAAGGTGAAGGTCACAAAGGCATCAGGAAAAGCATAGGATAAGGAAGCTTCAAGACCAAGTGGTTAAAAAATAGTAGTAGATCCAGTATAAGTATATTTTTTCCCGCAGAGATGTCTTCAGTAAGTCAATTGCTTTCATTTAATCCATTAACTCGTTTTCTAGCAGAAGATATAATGCTTTGTGTGTATGAGAGTTGCTCCTATCCACCCTCCATAAATTGTAGTTAGGGTTTTATTGATATATACAGTCAGGGTTTTCTCCTATCTTCCCTCCACGGATTGATTAGGATGGATGGTTTTATACAAAAAATACTTCACCTGCATCCTGTCAACCCTGCTTCCAGGTACAACTCTGAGTTAATGAAATCTTTTGAAGACATTTAAATCTCGCACTTAATGGACATAATGCTCGCAAGTATTGCATTATGCATGGAAGACTAAGATAAAATTCCCACAGCTAGTTAAACATGCCCATAGGGTAATAGATAAATGCATGCTGAACCCCAAAATGCATGAAATAGAGGTGGAAAGATGCCCGCAGGAGGTGTTGAAATGCCAACAGATCATTGAAATTCCCATGACATGTCAGGACATTCCCACATAAGTATGCAAGCACCCACATATGAAGAGTATATGCCCTTGACATGTAAGGACATGCCCACATAATGAATGTATCTATTTTCATCTAATAAATTCATAAAAGGTAATCATGCATCAATGAAAACATCACAATGCTGCTTCACTTTATTTCCTTTTATTTATCTAACCATATTGCTACCCTATCAATCCTGCTTCCAAGTATAAATCTGAGTTAGTGAAAGCTTTTGAAGACAGTTAAAGCCCACACTTAAAGTACATAATTCCCGCAAGTATTGCATTATGCATGAAAGACTAAGATAAAATTTCGGCAGCTAGTTAAACATGCCCATAGGGTAATAGATAAATGGCCATTGAACCCTAAAATGCATGAAATAGAGGTAGAAATATGCTCGCAGGATAATCGTTGAAATGCCAGTAGATCATTGAAATGCCTGTGACATGTAAGGACATTCCCGCATAAGTATGCAAGCACCCACACATGAAGACTATATTCCCGTGACATGTAAGGACATGCCTGCATAATGAATGTATAACCATTCATCTAGTAAATTCATAAAAGGTAAGCATGCATCAATGACAACATCACAATACTGCTTCACTTTAATTCCTTTTCTTTATCTAACCATATTCAACTTTTTGTGCACTTTTGTAGGAAGTTTTTGGACCTGCGTGCATTTGTTTGAGTCCTGGGAGCATTTTACATGGTAGTGCAGGCATTTTATCAGTCCAATGGGCATTTTCAAACCGGCTGCAGGCATTTCTCAACAGGCTGCGAACATTTTTCCAAATCAACAGTTTATCCAATTTGTATAATTGATGTAAATGTACTTTGTAACTTAAATGTGGGAAAATTTAACTAGCTGCGAGCATTTTTAGTGCACCTATGATTCCATGATCAAGAATACAATTGAAACAAATCAAGGAATTATGGAAATTCATCTCCATCCGAGTGGTATTACAATATAGTTGAAGAATATCTTTATAAGCTCAGGCTTCCCATAACAAATTTTATTTATTTGTACCTATCAAGTGTTTAACTTTACCATTGAAATTCCCATGACATATAAGGACATGCCCGCATAATGAATGTATCAACAATCATCTAGTAAATTCATAAAAGGTAAGCATGCATCAATGACAACATCACAATGATTCTTCACTTTATTTACTTTTCTTTATCTAACCATACTGCCCCCCTATCAATATGTAGACCAATTGGTCCCCCTGAAACCTTGCTGGTCTATTCATCTCAAGATATTTAATTTGTCTCACATATATCTTCATAATCAATGAAACGTAATATCTCACAAATGTAGATTTTTGCCACAAGTTGTTCACATGCACTCAACTAATAAGGAACTTGCTGCATCTAGTAGTTTCACCAGTGGTGCCAAATACTAGTAGGTTGGTGAGTTGTTTGAGATTAACTAATGGTGATATAGACCACATTTCATAGAGGGGTGCACCACCAGAGAAGAGAGACACTAGTATTTAGCAAGTTTGCATATTATAGACTTTCCATGTAGGTCTATATAACTGTCCATGCAGGATCCACACAAGTATCAGAATTCAATGTTGGTGCGTAACATATAGAGGTTGGTGAGCTGTTTGAGATTAGTTATTTTACCCTAGAATTCACAGCAAAGATTGTAATTCAAATCTAGGAATACCTCTAGGCTCTTACAATGATGGTAGTAGGAAACGAGTATTAGAGACTAAATGTTGTCCTCAAAATTGATGTCCCCTCGAAACTGTATAGGATAGCATATATATTTCAAGAACATAGCCTATTACTTATTAGTATATGATTTATTTAAGTCTTGAGAAATATTATTAGGAAGAAAAATGAGAAAATGGCACACATGCATCCTGAAAGGACTGATAAACATCCATCTAACCCAAATATCCTACTTTCAATGTAATCCTTCTATCATATCTTACCTCCATTTTCCTACCTCATACAACTTAACAAGTGCAATATTTCAACTCTATGTTATGCTACCTCATAATTTGAAGTTTGAACCATTTCCAGCATAGAAGAAATGCCATTTTCATGCTCAATAGTCAATACATTGAGTTTGAACACTCGATTTTTCATTAAATGGGCTCAGAAATGCTCCCAATTTGCCCAAAACTTTCACACGCTGTTGCATGGGTGCTCATAATTGGAAATTAATCCTCAATTTCAACCTAGAATTACAAATTAGGCCTATTACTTTTGAAATTAGCCCAGATTTAAAAATGACGCTCTTCATTTCAGATTAGATACACAATCATGTAGAATTAAGGTTTCTTTCACACCCAGGTTTTCCCAGACTTTAGGGATCAGACTTGTTGTTGCTATTTCACACACATTGGGTTGCTGAGATTTGAGAAATGAATGCCTAGAATGCTACTACAGGTTTCTTTTATGCCCAAAAAGCTTTAAAAATCATTGGTGGATACCCATACAATATAGGTAGGAACAGGATGTACACCAAAAACACCTTGGATGATGTCTTGTGGAAATAAAGAGGAATAGGGAAATAAGGGTTCATCCACATAAACATCAAAGGATAAAATACTTAATTTGGGATCAAATTTGCAGAATGATTCTCCTCTGGAGGTTTTGCACCCAGCCATAGGTTCGTACTTTACAAAGCCACCCCCAAGTTGAGGGACTAAGTGTGACAAGGGTGGCTCTCTCACTCATCCCAAACCCCAAACAATTTCTGAGCAAAAAAAACCGTTCATCAAAATCTCCAAACCCTCACAAACTGAGCAAGAACAAGTAACGACTAATAAGTCAAAGAAACCTACAAGATCCTACACAATCATAAAGCATTCACAACTCAATCAATTGATAGGCATCCCTTCCTGCCCACAAGCACATTCACTTCACTTACCTTTTTACCTTTTTGCATTTTTGCCACTTGTGAAACATGCCCCCCATTATCCCTTCTAAGAAATCATGCGCTTTTTTTCTTTAATAAAATGCATGGGCATATTTCCCTTTATTACAACTTATATCGCAAGCATTGCATAATGAAATAAACGAACACAATGGAGTCTTCACTAACTTGCACTCATGTAATCGAAATACAAGTTAACATTACATAGATTTTGTAGTGTTACGGTTAGAGTGAGGCACCACACTACAAGAATAGGAAGGAGGGAGTGGATTCACCGCTCCATTTTGGGGAAAAACTGATAAACCTTGGGAGGGGAGGATAGTAATAAAATTTAAGAAGAGAATTCCACTAGATTAATTAAGGTTTTAGAGTTTATTAGGCTATCTAAGGTTGTACATTAATTAAGGTAATTCAATTAGGGTTAACAAACAAATAGGAAAGAACAAGAAATTAACAAAGGAAATAAAACTAACTAGGGTCAATTCACTGGACTACACAAGCGCCACTCTAAAGACACAAGATCCATAAAAATGTTTAATGCACATTTCAGCTCATTTTGAGAAAATATGCAAACTCTAAGGTAGATTCAGCTCATTTGTATTTTATAATTATTTTTCTCTAATATTCAAACTCAAAGATGAAATAATGAGACAAGCATGTCCAACATAGAAAAACCATACCTCAATATCCTTCATGTCCGACATGTCTCAGAAACAATGAGTTACAATAACCATTAAAGTACTTAAAACAATAACGGTAATAAGAGTAGTGATCTATATTAGATCTAAGTTGTTAATGGAAGACAACAATACATAACAGTAGCATGATATATTGGATCTGAACCAATTATAAACTCAACATAAGATAACTTAAAAAAAGATGTTAGGGAAGAGCTCCCTTATCCTCAGAAAAAATGCTTCTAAACAGACTTCAACATCTTAGTGTTAGGTTACTTGCATGCTATTGAACTAGACAAACATACATGTGAAAGGAGAGAACCCAGAAATTGAAAAGATCCTAAAATAGATAATCCAACCCTCACAAATAAAAAATAGTAGTAGCACAGCAGTATGACCAAATCTCAATAAAAAACGACAGCAAAGTACTCCAAAAAAGTCACATGTGGTAGCGCTATGGTGGATGTCACCTAAGGAGGGATCTTAAGCTCAACGCAAGGGTGGAAATCCCCCCTAAGGAGTCACACTAGTCATCAACAAGATAGATGTCAACATTTAAGGGTTATATAGGTCAATGTTACCATGCAAGGGTCATTCATGAGTCACCACAAGGCTAAACATCACATACAAGTAAACATGCAAGTCAAAGTAACATAACAATGCAACATGACATCATACTAGGCTCATGCACATCAAGTCAACATGAGGGTATGTTTCTTGACCTTCTCAATTGTATGTGGCCATACATCTCATGTGTCTCATTCAAAGAGTGGAAGCTCATAATCATCATCACTAGATAAGGAAGCTCATGTGGCCATCTCATCTTCCTCAGGCTAACTCATGAAGGGGTAGCCAACCCCTTGAGGATAACCATAGTCCTCAGAATATGTCACACATTATAAAAACTAAGCTATGCACCAACTTATACAAACAGAAATCTTAAATGTATACAGGTACATTTTTTTATGTTTTTCTTTTTTTGTCATAAATTCGAAGATGGGGACATCTAATTCGTTGTCATTTAACGTTGAAATTGTTGTTCCCTCTATTTCTGTTGATTGTGTGGGCATGCTCTCCTGTACCATAATTCTGGTACATCAAATAGTAGGGCATGGAGGTCACTGGAGAGGGGTATCATTATTTCCAAGATCATTACAATGATCTTTACCTGTTGGCTAACTTGCTGAGACAGCTAGAGTGTTCATTGGCTCTGCCATTTATTCCTCTTCCATTTGAGCATGGGAAGTTAGATGCTCTGCCATTCACAAAAGAAAATTTATTACTACACATCATCAATTATATATTTGAAATCATAATAAATACTTCTATTTTATAGCATACATACTTGAATCTTGTCTAGTCTGCTAGCCACCAACATGAGGCAACTCCCCACTATCATGTGGTACCTATTTGGTATTGCTACAATTGCTTCTTTTGTTTCTCTCACCCTGAAAAACCAAAAAATAAATTTATTTTTCACATATACAAATTTGACATAACACAAAATTCAAGTCCAAAGTAATGTGAGAAGATTGAACATGCACATATGGTTTTATTTACCTCTGTGTGCATCAAAGGGGAAATTGGGGTTTTCCCTAAGCTTTTTCGACGTTCCAACACATGTTGAAAACTATACTTGAATTTGAGCCTCAAGTCTTCTTCAGTGGATTCTTCTTTAAAAGCATTCCCCTGCAATGCATAAAACCATAAAAATTATTTGTTCGCTACAATGTTAAATAAATTATTTGTTCTCTACAGTTACAAAACATTTGGCTACAAATAATGATCATTCGTTTCTTACAATTCATGCACTTAGTTTTTGATATCCACCCTGGCCTAGTTTGTGATGCCCATGTTTTTATACCATTTCCTTTGTTGCTTTAGAGGTGTCGGGGAGCCTATGAAAGGTTTCAAATATGTTAGATATCACAACTTAAATATATTTAGAAGTAGAAAAAAATATTGAACAATTTTCATTGAAAATATGATATGTGACATAACTTCTTGAATCAATTGGCTGAGTCTTTCCTTGTTTTCTCAATGCCTTCTCCTTTGCATCATCCATGAGCACCTTCCACTCCTTCTCTGGAACCATCAGAGGATGCTCATACTTAGTATTAATTTGCAACTTGTCCCTATAATATGCCCTAACACATTTCAAATTTAATCCAGCTGCTGCAGTGACACCTGTTTTGTTGAAGGTATCCCCAAACAAGTTAACCATGTGGTTCATCAAATAAGATTTCAATTTGTCATTTTGGGAATTCCACTATGTATGAATGGTGGGCCAAAAAATATCCAAATCCTTCTCATGTAGGTTCTTATAATATGTTTATTTCCTGCAAAAACAATATGATCATTAATTAAAAATAATTTCAGGTATGTGGCTTTGAATTACATGAAAAAAAACTGAATTAATTAAATAATACCTGCAATCTTTGGTATCTTGATTGGAACAAAGTCCTTGTATTCCAAGAATGTAATGGGAAATGATCCCTTTCTAGCCACACGTACTTCTCTAGGATAGAAACTTTCACATTCTATGCTACTCTCCTCTCTAACATCCTCTGAAGTTGTATTGGGTGAAGGGCTTTGTTGATCTCCAACATTTGCTCAAGTATTAGCATCTAAAGGGCATCGCTGATTAGGAGATTTAAATAGCCTCATTGGTATAGTATATTGACGCCGTGTTGAACCACCAATACCGACATCTACATACTGTACTTGATGCACATGTGTTGTATCCAAAAATTCCTACAAAAACGAAAAAATTTAATTGATTAGATCATATAAAAAATAGAGAAATAAAATAACATAAATGAATATAAGTCTCATAGTTCGTATAATATTTCAGAGATGGAACTTACCCCGTACTGTACTATTGTTTTCCTCAAGTCAGAAATTATTTCTTTGATTTCTTCAGTCATGGGTTTGATCTTTATCAGTTCAAGAAGTTCTTGATTGGACTTTTTCAAATCCTTATTCACAGTTCCCATTGGGTCAGTTGAAAAAAATATATCTTCCTCAGTGACCACCTCATCATCGTGATGTGGTGTGCTCTACAAACATCAATCAATAAAAGTAGTTAATTTATTCTTATCATTACAAAAATTCATGTGAAAAAAAATAGCATGCATTTAACAATTTTTTTTAACTTTAATCATGTTTAGGTACTATTAGGATAACATTTACATATTTGGACACCATTGGGAATTTCCCACAGTCAGCTTGCCACAATACAAGAAGCAACACAATTTCATATTGAAAAGTAAAAATTAAACCATGTCTAATAAACGTGATAAATGAAGAAAAAAATTAGTGTTAATATGACAATCACGTTTACCTGACCAGAAGCTGTAGGCGTGTTGTGAGTTCCCCCTTGCAACAATATAATAAGCATGATATCATCTTCAAATATCACAATGTTTACAATATGCCCGCATGATGTTTACATTATGCCCGCATGATATTTACAATATGCCAACACAATGTTTACAATAACGCCCGCAAGAAGATTCAATAATGCCCATAAGGGGCTTGGGATATCGCCACAAGGAACTTGAACGGTTTCTCCAGTGAAAAAATCTTGTGTTCAGTGTGTTGATGTTATTTATTCAGTGTGTTGATGTGAATGAAGACATGATGCATGCTATTCCTGCTAACAAAATATTGTTGAGAGTTGCAGATAGTGTCAATGACACATTCCGATATTTAGTAGTTGATCCCATGGTGCCTAGGCCTACCAGCCTGAAAGATTATAGAATTGTAGAGCATGTATTAGAATGGTCCTTGTTTATCTAGCTTCATAAACTGGATTGCTTCAAACAAGCCAATGATATGATTTTTGCATAAGTGGTCAAAGCCACTAAGATGGAGAAAAGGCTTAGAGAGTGATTGAACAAAGTAGGATATCTCCTTCATTTTTGGATTCATAGTATGTTGGGTTATAGGTGCACAATATGTTGAAGGTGTTTAAGGATACACTTAACCATGATCACAACTGGAATGGTGATAGGGGGAGAAAAAATAATCTCATGTGAGATGATGATGGCTGAATGGGTGTCCTTGATGCATGTTTACCCTTATTATAACTACAACATTCTTAAAATGACTTCTTCTAGATTTTGATATAATTAGCAAGAATGACCTCAAAAACACTTGTTGTTGATTATATGAATTATATAGAGGTGGTTATCAATATTTTTATGATTGTATGAAGACAACTCCTAACAATCACATGAAGACTTGAGAGCATGTCTGGATGAACATATGGAGAAGCGTGAAGACTAATTGATAAGGGAACATCTATGAGACAAGTTAAGTACTGCATACTATTGTGAAGACACATAGTATACCCAATGCCAGATTTCAAGTATTCTGGACAAAGAAGTTTAGTGGTAGATTTGAATATTGTTTGAAGACATCTTGAGGACAGATCATGGAAAAGGTTTTACATATGAAAGAAGTGTAGCAAGGGTGTATGATTAAACATTAAACAACTACATCAGCGTAATCAATACATTCATTAAACGATGATATTCCATCATTCCCCTTGTTAAATTGTGGAACAAATTGTGGTAAATTTTGTGAGAAGAAAAGGTGCAGATCCAACATTAAAATCCTCTCAAATATTGTTTTTTCAGAGGCAGAGTCAAGCCTGCTAAAAGATATATCAGTCCTGATCAAGCTCATAATTTGAACAGCCTAATGCCTTCTTACATTAACAGTGATAATCTTGGGAACCTGGCCTCTAAAGAAGTTATTTTGGCATGAATAAAATTTTAGACTGATTTGGGTTTTCCCTTAAGACATTCTAATGATACCAAAGCATTGAAGATAGTTGAACTATCATGACATGAAAACCCAAGGAGTTGACAAGTAAATACCACAAGGAAGTGACCTTCTTCACATTAATTTGAAAGAAAATTGAAATGACACGTGAAAGGGAGTGATTTGTTTTGACAACTTAACTGGACAATGATCAAAGTGACCAGACTATGGACTTCTCACTGACATGGTTGTGACAACTTATTGATATTATATCTAATTGCAGATGGACATGAGAGCACCTTGAAGGCATCCAAGTACTGCTAAGCATATGGATGCAGTTGCAGATCTACGAAGTGATCATCAAACACTGAAGTTTGTGATGTTTGAAGATTCAAAATAACGTATAGGTACATTCATTTTCAAGTATCCAAAGGATAATTGACATGAAATCAAATGGTTGTTCAAGGTACATCAAATAAGGGCCATTTCATCACACAATAATTTATGGTTTTGGAAGCATCATAAGCATTAACATTCACAGCTTATTGATTAAATGACATGATCCTTGACACCGAAAGTGAAGTTGATGGAAAATAAGTCTGATTGATGAAGTTGCAAGGTTAAAATATGATTTTGGGGAATACTTTTGAAAGAATTTGTATAGATAAAATCCTTGAATACAATTGAAGACAATTTGAAGTTTGAACCATTCCCAAGCTAGAATAATCACCATTATCATGCTCAACAGTCAATAAATTAAGATTGAACACTCGGTTTTTCGTTAGATGGGCTAGATTCAGAATGTCTTCTAATGGTAGAATCTCCATTGGATGGCATAAAAGGACTAAACACTATGCTCGAAGGTATGAATTGGCCCTCACAAAATCACCTTCTAGGATTCCAAAACATAAAACTTCAGAGAATACTTTATATATATATATATATATAACTTCTCAAATTACCAATTTGGATTTATTTTCTATTAGGAACAAATTTCTAGAGGCCAAATATTTATTTCATACTATCTCTTTCTCTCATATATTCATAGAATTCAAATGTACTAAACCATTTTGAAATTAGTAATCAAATATTGAGATCTTAATATTTGGAAACTCTATTGTATTTTTCTAGTAAAAGTGTTTTGAAAGTTTGGACATTTTATAAATGGAATGTTTTGTTAACTAGAAGAATACAATAAGTAATTGCAGTCTTGGTTGAAGGAAATTCTTTGTTTTTGTGAAAGAGGTTTAAGGCTAAGAAATGCATATTTAAACACATGCTCACTTTGATCTGTGGATTTATGGCTGCTCTTACATGTAAAAGAAGTTAACATAGGCTGCCTTAGTTGCCTATATTGGGATATGCCTATGTTTTATTGTTGATTCAAGGCATTCTAATGTTTGTTGCTGCTCATAAATGCTCCCAATGTGCCCAAAAATTTCACACACTACTACATGGGTGCTCAGAATTGGAAATTAATCCTCAAATTCAACCCATAATTATGAATTAGGCCTATTACTGCTGAAATTAACCCATATTTAAAAATGATGCTCTTCATTGCTGATTAGATACACAATCATGGAGAATTAAGGTTGCTATCACACCCAAGTTTTCCCAGACTTGAGGGATCAGACATATTTTCAAACATATTGGGTTACTGAGGGCCTAAGTGTGACGAGGGAGGCTCTCTCACTCATCCCAACCCAAAAAAATTGCTGAGCATAAAAAAAATTCATAAAAACCTCCAAACCCTCACAAACTGAGCAAGAAAAAGTAACAACTACATAAGTCAAAGAACCTTGCCAGATCATACACAAGCAGAAAGCATTCACAAATCAATCAATTGATCGGAAACCCTTCCTTCCCACAAGCACATTCACTTCACTTACCTTTTTTCCTTTTTTCCACTTGTGAAGCATGCCCCCCATTATTCCTTTTAAGCAATCATGTGATTTCTTTCTTTAATAAAATGCATGGGAATATTTCCCTTTATTACAACTTATATCGCAAGCATTACATAATGAAATAAACTAACACAATGGAGCCTTCACTAATGCAAGGGATGCAACATTTATATGGTGGAAAATATTGGATACTCGTTTTCCTAATAATTGAGGAGGGAGAACGGATGAGACCAAAACAGTTTTCCTTTCGCAACATTTTACAGGCATATGCGAGCAGGGATGGATTGAAATAGGAAAACATGTGCCTTTTTGCCGCATTAAAACATGATTTTATATGAATTTGTTTATGTGTTGTGGGAATATTAATATATATGCCAATGGAGGCATTTACAGAGTTCCCTACAGATGTTTCATGGAATATAGGGGTCAAATGCAGTATCATGGAATGTAATGACACCAGGTTATGTGAGACATGGTTTCTTTGACTATTATAGTGGGTGCTTGCGTCAGGCATGGGAATTCCCAAAATGTTCTGAGGTTGTTCTAATGATGCAATAATATCTTTGGTTGTATGATTTTCTGTGCCAAATTTCTCATCCTCGCATTTGAAAGGGAAAGGTATCTCAACTTCCCAGATATCATTAGACAACTTGATTTTTTCCTCTCTTAAATTGAAAGGTGGGACGACGACTGAAGGGAGCGGTTTGAAAGCCAAGGAGCAGTTCTCTTTCCTAGAACTAGGCACTCAACCAAATGCAATTCTTGGGATTGAAACCTAATTCATCCATGATGGTGAGCTTGCTTTCTTCATGTTCTAGTGTATTGGCTCCCCAACAAAGTAACATTTTCTAGCGGCTGCTCTCATTGACACGTATGGTAGTTTGTATTTTGCGATATCCAAGTTGTTTTAGATTATTAGTGAAATTAGCATGTCATACGCTCTTTCAATTTTAAATGAGATTGTGGTTTTGAATAATGAAATATCTAATAGCCATGATGTAGGAAATAGGTAAAAGAAAGTATATAAGTATGTAGAAATAAAAATACTATTCCCTAGAAAAAATGGGACTCCCAACTTCTCAATGGGAGTCTCCTTCCAAAGTATACGATCCTTAACAATTGTTGTAGATCATATCATAAACAACATTCTGATGTGTATCACACAAAATCTCATTCTCCTTGTCAATTTAGATCTAAAGGACAGACCTCTGGATGAACCATTTCTACGACATGATCTAACTATTGCTGGTGTTCATTCATTGGGTTCTTGCAATTATTTATCTCATAAGTCTGTTTCCCATAGCAGGGAAAATTATCAAGCATTTTTTAGATGAGTAAATGACATGGTCATGTTTCTCATGGCCAAGGGTTGTAAAAAGGTGGAGTCCATTAATCTCGAAGGATTCCATAGAGTGACATATGTTGTTGTTTGTGCACTCATACATGCTTGCAAAAATTTAAATACTTTTGAACTCTATAACACATTTCATTTGTTTGATTTGGATTTTCATGATATTATAGCTACTTCTCTTTCGCTCTTGTCTTCTAGAATGATCTCATGCTATATTATAACCAATGAATAAGTGGAACACATTTCCCTCTGTGAGGATCTAGAGGTGCTTGAAATCACAGGTTTGATCTCTACAATTGTATGGGATTTTCTTTGGTCTCACTACAATGGTTGAAAAAAATTTACTTTGGCAAGGTCTGTGATCTACTGCTCTGTTGGGTATGAAAGAGATGTATTAAATTACAGAGGAGTTCCCATATTTAAGCATATCCTGCATTGGTTGTGAAGCAGGATGTCATGATGGGTGGAAATTCCATTAGAATATCTGAGTTGTCTGGGGGAATATTTTTTATTATTGTTGAAAAAACCTACTTTCCATGCTTTCTCTGCCTAGGTCTAGGATCTACTGCCTTGTTTAGTTTAAGAGATCTGGATAGGTTTATAGTTGATCTATCTAGGTCTGGGATCTACTGTCATGTTTAGTTTGAGAGAAATGGATAGATTAATAGTGGGGCACCCCTCTTTTATCACACACAGGGAAGGCTATGTAGAGCACCATAAAAACATTGTAGAATAAACTTGCTTTCAATATTTGTGCTGTAGATTTTTTGCAAGAAGTCATACAAAGAGTCATCTACATGAATTCTGAAAAATACACCTTCCTATCAAAGTTAATGTCAATCTTGCTGATCATATTCTCACATATTGAGCAATTCAGATACCCATCCTCCTTGTTTTGCATGTTTTTCTATCTAAACTATGAACATTACAAAATCCTGAACCAAAAGGTCAAATATGAAGTAGGAAATCAACCACCCACATATGAGTGGAGTGACCGTAATAATGAGAAATCCTAGAAACCCTAACTAGACATAATTTTCAAACAAATTGATAGCCATAATATACACTTTGATGCATGATTCCTCTCTCCCAAGAATGTTTCCATAGAATAAAAACTTCTAGAGTTTAATCTTGGTATAAGGATATGATATTGCTTCCTATATAAGGGTTTAACTATATCGAGGATATATGGTTTTGAAGAGGATCCATACAGGTTAACATCTTTTCTCACACCTAGGGTTTTTTCCATGAAATCTACTAGATAAAGGTTAATTTCTGATGAGATGCATTTTATACACTTTGAGAACCGAATAACCTTTTTGTTTCTTAAAGAGTTAGGGCCTTTTCTAGCAAATTTAAAGATTTAAATTCCCTACAACAAAGGAATTTATGAAACATATCTATTTGGAAAAGTATACAGGGACCTTATGATCATCACCAAATTATCTCCCAACTAATTGTTGGAATATATTAATTCCACTCAGTACTTAGGATAAAATAATTAATCATTATTTGATTAATTATCTACCCACTAGCTTAATTAGTTGGCATCCACTTGCCCCTTAAAGTCAACATATGCCATATATACCCCAGGAATGCTTTATTTCTTACTCTGCATTGATCTTGACCACTTTATGGACATCCAGAATTAGTAAACAACACTTTACAACATATTATTGTTTATTCTGCTTTATCCCGCTTTTCTATGGATACGGTAAAGCTAGTTAACTAGGAAACTGGGTTCTTTTGTTGCCAACCCATCCTTCATGAATTTCTCTCCATTTTCCAGGATTAGCATGTTTTTCCATCTCCCTTGAAAAATCACTCATGATTTTTCTAATTCGTGAGGTCCTTGACAGATTTGGGAAGTGCTTTAACGACCTATGGGGTTTTGCTATATTTTGGTAAGTCAACCTTTTTGAGTTTTATGAGTTGTCTCCATACAACTTGATTTTCCTATGAGGGATGTACTATTTATATACACTATTATTCATCATTATTCAATGGAAGGATACCCACCAATATTCATCTCTCCATTCACGTGGTTCAGTCTCTTTTTTTCTATCTATTTTTTCCTATGTATGCTTGTAAGAATTCTTAGTAGCAAGATCTATTTCCTGTGCTTCTTGTTAGAATATTTTCTCATAGAATTGAAGCTATTATTTCTACATGGTATCAAAGCATCAAGTTTTATCAAGTTCTATAGAGTTGAGGAGCACATCCAGTCTCCTATCCCTCTATGAAGAAGAACTTGTCTAGCTTACAAGATATTCCTAGTTTGTTTTGCAGGTTGCAGAGAGTTCCTTCTTGAGCACATAAATTCAATAATATGGATTATCCTTCATCAATAATTATTACTCCCTTCAAATACCATGAATGTAAAGAAAAAATTGGCATTCTATTGTGCAGTAGAGGATTATGAAGATTTACACTAGCTTTGGAGAATGAGCCTAGTGCTATGATTGAGAAAGCTAAGTGGCATAATAGGTTGGATGAACCCTATGGATTGCTTTCCCTCACTAGTTCTACTAAGATACTCTTTCTTCTAGATGGTTTGACCACTCCAAACCATGTGTGGACTCAATTGTATTCTCTCTTTGGAGTTCAGGATGAGCTAAGAGCACATCAATTGGAGATTGAGTTATTCTCACTGAGTCCAAGAAATTTTGATTCTCTTGAGGGTTTCTTCACCAAGTTCAAGTCACTTATTCTAATGCTTAAGAAATGTGGGATTGAGAAGGAATATGATCAATTAATCCTTTCCATTCTTTCAAAATTGGGTCCTGATTACTTGTTTTTTGTGTCTACTTTTCATGGTACTAGGCTTGCTGTTCCTAAGTGGAAAATTCCTTCTTTAAATTCTTTTATTGATTCACTAACAAAGGAGTAAGATAAATTGATCCATATGGGTGTCCTTAAGTCTTCCAAGAGAAAGGATCATGCTCTCATGGTTCAAGGAAACAACAATTTCAAATCAAAAGAGAAGCAAATTGTGAAGAAGCCAAATTAAAAAATTGAAGACGAAAGTTTGAAGCCTACTAATGAAGATTCAGTAAAGAAGAGTAGGAAGAAAGGGTGCACATCCAAGTGTTCTTATTACAGAAAGGGTTTTCATTCAGAGAAGAAGTGTTTAAAGAAGAATATGGACATCATGTCTCATCTTCTTGGAAATCATAATATCAAAGTTTCAGATGAACTAGAGAAGCCTGCTGATTCCTCAGAACACTGTCATAGTGCACAGTTCCAAGGTGATATAAATTATGCTTTGAGTGCCAGAGTTCAATCCTTTTCTCATGTCTTTGATATAGATTTAGTATTTGATACATCAGAATCAGAAATATTAGATTATTTCTTTGATAATCCTCCTCTCAGTATACTAGATTCATCTCCCAAAAGTTGTGATTTTTCACTAGATACTGACTTGTCTTTGAGCAAATATTCCTCACAAGATTATATATCTGATTTAGAATGTAATACCATGTTTTGACCCTTAGAATATATTAGCTTTTAACATAAATATTGTATGCCTACGATGTATGTTTTCCAAGCGTGGAGCTCAAGGCCAAGGCCCCACTAGTGGATGCTTAGATTTTTGGTTAAAAGGAAAGTATTAGATATTATGTTACCCATGTTATATTAAGCCATGGAACATTGTAAAGCTGATGTAAATAAACATCATGCAATAAAATACCAAAACTGGCTATGGAAGAAACTAATGAGAAGGGGCCATGTGTATCCACTAGGGAGTAGTGAGGGGGTGTGGGATTGAACCATAGGTTGTCAGAAGGTTATGGGCTCAGTTCATCATTTCCATTCCATTGTGGAAGATGGCAGTTTCAGTTTCCATCCATTACACATGCCCAACAGGGAGAAGAAAACCCAAATGAAAACTTTACAAGAACCCACTTTTTGAAGAAGAACAAATGCCCAGAATTGGTATTTAACAGTGAAATCCAATGGGGGATGGATAGATATGATCCTTGGGGTGAGTTTGAGAGTATTAGATACCCTGAAATCCATTGGAAAACCTAGTTTTTATAGCCAAAAAGACCAGTGATAGGATTGATTTGTTTTGATGGTAGAATTGTGAGAAATCCAAGGGTGAATGTTGGAACAGAGGATTGGATTGCTTGAATTTAGATTGAGATATGTGTAGCTCTATTGGTGAAGCTCACTGGCTTAGCCTCCTCCTTTTTTTTATTGCATGCTTGATAAACCCAACTGTGTGTTGTCTTAGCATGACTGGTTGAGTGAAACCATGATTGTGAGTGAGCCTATTGAGTTCCTCCTTAGTGGATACACATCCCAGCTCAGGGGTGATCTCTCAGCTGAAATAATGTAGGCTAGACAGAGATCTATGGTTGGATGGAATGTTTCTCTGTCATAGCCAGTTGCTGGACCATTTCATCTTAAAGATAAGTATTCTTTGTGGTTTTAAATTGTGATCATTTTGTGTTCTGTTTTGCATGTTTAATTACTCATGTTAATTGAATGATATGATTGTCTTAAGCTAATTGACATGAAGCATGTGCATAGCGTGAGAATGGGATTTATTATTATATGGTTGTTTCATTATTTTTCTTGGAAGAAATAGGCTAATGTATTCCCTTCTGCGTGTGTGTTATTATGTTTATTCTGCTATGTTTATTAAGAATGATATGCATGCATAAGATTTTATTTATCCATGAATTTATTACTAATGAATGGGGCTGAGATCGACAAATAAGCTTGGGATGTTGGTTCATGTTTCCTCCCTTGCATCGGATTGATGGGAGGGGACGTGACAGAGTGGTATCAGAGCTTTAGGTTGCAGTATTGGGCCTCTATGGACCAAGGTTGAGCAGCTGACAGAGGAAGAATTACCCTTGTGTTCAACAGTCAGAAGATAGATAATTTTTAAATTTTTTTTTCTAAGTATAAAAAAAGCTCCCTTCAATGTGATGGCTGAGGAATTTGAAGCAGAGATGACATGACGACTGCATCGCCTGAAGGGAGCCGATGCGGTGATTGCATTTTTTGAAGGAACCGCAACGGCGGAGACTTCGTCAGAATCTTTCTACAGCAGCGGATACAAGTCTGAGTTCGAGCCGAAGAGTGGATGGGCCGTGACGATGGATGAAAGTTGTGGATTGACCTGTAATGGTGGCAGCTCAAAGAAAAGCAACAAGCCAAAGAAGAAAAATTGTTCAAATATTTTTCTAAGTGTCGATGCGGCAGCTAGAAGTTGGAAAAGTTTCCAATGCAGTGGAGGCTAGAAGAAGATGGAAGAGCCACTATAGTGACTGAAAATAAAAAAAGTATCCGTAATGACAATGACTAGAAAAGGAAAAGCAAGCCAAAGTATGGTGGGATAAAGAGAAGGAAAGAGCCAATGCGGCGACGGGTGGAAAAATAAGCCGGAGCCGATTTCACGGCGGGCAGGAAAAGGAAAGGAAAGTCAATGAACAATGATCGAGAAAGGAAGAATGAGCCCCTACGGTGGCTAGTAACCAAAAATACAGCCGATACATGGTGGATGGAAAATGAAGAGGGAGCCGACAACAACAGTGGATGAAAGTTGGTGAAGGAGTCGCTACGGTGGCAGAGAAAAGATGAAGTGGGAGCCGCTATAGACAGTCATTCTTTGTGAAAAAAAAATTGTGTTTTGACAAAGTTGTCAATATGATATTTTTCCAGATGAAGGTAAGTAATTATGAATTCATGTGAAAGATTATGCAACTAAAAATTTGGTTTATCAATGCATTTTGCAGAATTGTAGTCACCTTCAAAGGCAACATTCCAGAATATGGCTGTGTTAAAAATGCAGAAATTTGGTGAAAATTGTCATTTTAGAAGTAGTGTAATTTTCACACCCAAAGTCAGAATGGAGCATGTGGATAAGCATTGGAAAGCTTAACCAGTATAGAATAGTGGAGAATCACTAGAGTTTGAATGAGAGACCATGAAATTGAATCAACTATCATGTGGAAGAGGAATTTGATGCAAAGATGAGGGATTGGAAGGGAAAATTCCTTAACCCCTGTCTTGCTAATGATATTTATATGTTATAAGATTTGTGTACATAAAATTATGGCATGGGAATGCTGAAAATGTAGAGATTAGAAGGATGGCATGAATACGTACTAGTTGGCATATTCATAAACAATGCACAGTGCATGAGAATATGTTTTTGCACACATATGATATTACATATTGGTAAAAGTAGTGGGATTTTACATATGCAATGAATCACTAATGGTAAATATTGTGGTTGATAATTAATATTGGTGATGGTGTTGGTGGTAATACCAATGACAACAGGAACATGGATGAAGATGTGATGATGTTGTTGCCTACGATCAGCAACCTTATGAAGAAAAGGATAAGGCAACAAATCCATGATCAAGAAGTTGGTGGGAAAATTCTGCAATCTTTTGTAAGAGACCAACTAAACTGGTAACATCAAGGGTGTAAATGGGAGCCATGCATGTAATGGTTTAATTATGGCGATTGAATAAGTGTTGAAAGGGGATTGGGTAAGAATCCATTAAATTATATTTAGTAATCATATAATGGTAAGAATTTAGGATTGAAATGCATTCAAGTGAATGGCATTCATATAAAAATATATCATGCCCTGTGTATGCTTGTTATGAGATTAACAAGTGAGGATTTGTGGTCTTGATTATACTAATGCATCCTATATGAAGTAGTCATGGTTAGGCCATAATATGTTTGAATGCATAGCATTCATGAATCAATACAAGGTAGCATTGAGGGGATATGCATTAAGAGATTTTATAAATATTTCAGTTATGAATTGAGTGAATGCATATGAAAAGTTTGAGTAAATGTTGTAAATGTGCATGCATAAGTGTGGGTGCACATGTTGTAAAGCATTGCATGAATGAATAGGGATGGTGTGTGTGTTATTGAAAACTAAATAATGGATGAAATGATGAATTGATGATAATGCTAGGATCATTTCATGGGCTGTTATGAATGTAGAATAGTAAGTGCATGTAGAGGGTAGTCATGATCGATGGGCTGCCGAAAGGGCAAAGTTGTATAAATGATATGACTGTGAAATAATGAGTATCTAAAAGTTTCATTTAAATTGCATAAATGATGTGACTGTACCTTTCAATTTTTGTAAGATAATGATTCACGTGAAGTAAATGAGTTTGGTGATATTGATATGTTAACAGCTGGAAGTGTTTGAATTTTGGAGTGTTATAATTCTGAAAATACTTCAGTGATTGTTGCAACAATGAAATATTATATGCATAGAGACTTACAAAGTGTTTGGGTGATTGAAGTTCAGATTGCAGGTAGATTTTTTTGGGCATGGCAATGTTTGTAAGTCCATGACGAAGGTTGGAATATACCATATGAAAGAACCAAACCTCATGAGAAGAGTCTCATGGTTGTAAAAATAGTTTATGTATAGAACGGATTGTCAATCTAGACTTGTAGATTTCAGATTTGAGAATTTGCTGATAATTACTAATCATCGTTGGCTTGCATAGAATTGTGTCAGGAGGACGTATCATAAGTGGATGTTCATGTTATGCTAGTAAGCATAAAATTATAATGGGAAGAGTGGTGTCACTTACAAGAGACAAACAATATAAGGATAGCCTCATTGCTAAGAAAATCAATTGTTGTAGTAGACAGAGTTGCCAATTCATATTGAATTTAATTGTTAGTGCCATTGATTGATTATGGAACAATCCGATTTGAATTGTATTGTTAAATAATGTTGACTATTTGGCTACTTGATAAGTGTGCCAGGAATACACATTGCAGGAAGACCATATGTGATGGCCTGCATGGGCCAAACTTCATGGGAAGGATCCCATATCTTGGAAATGGGTTTCGAGTGAAACTCATTTAGATATTTTGGTAATGTCCAATATGCACTACATGATTGGTAACAATATGAGTGAGATGGTAAATATTATGTTAGTAAGACATATGTGGGATATGGAATGTAAAAAGGAGTTGGGATGGAAAACCGAGGGACTGTTAACTCAGAGAAGGGAGCCCCCATTCCTCATTAATGAAGAAATACTACATCTGCAAATGGATAAGTGTTCCGTGACCCTAGCTAACAATATGCATGTCTAATTGTTAGATTCAATATGCAGAGCATGTTTTGATTTTATTTCCATTATGGAATACTGCTTGAGTATGAGTAGGGCCTACATGGCTCACATCGGAAAGGGGTGCACACTTCCTCGATGTCGGGTCATGATAGGTTTTTCAATATTGAATACACCCTAGGGAGTGGATGCATTCCTGGTGTTTCAAAACTTGATAGTGAATGTTATGAAATATGGTTACAATTTTAGAGCAATAACGCCGATGATTTTTCTTATACTACTTGTGTTGTCAGCCTAAACAGATGCAATTCGGTGTTGCACACTAAAGAAGCAAAGTAAAAGGTTGCTGTGAGGGGTTACAGTGGAAGGGTTGATGTGTAGGAAAGGATGTTTTGGAGGTTGTAGGGATTTTGATTAAGGGTTGTGAAGGTGTTGATGAAAGGCATGTTATATGCCTAGGGCTCCATAGTAGAGCCTTGACCTAGAACGGGTCATGGTGAAGTTTCCTTCCTCGACATGAAGGTGTACTAGTTGGACATTAATTATTTGATGTTGTGGAGCAGCCTACATGCTGGCCTAACATCCAAGTCCATAGGTGATCCCAAGGCTTGCAAAGCAAAGTAGGACCCTGTGGACCAGAGAGGAAATGCACAACACAGATAAGTATTTGGTTATCTTGCAGCTTCTTTCTTATGAATATACATATGCATATGATTTGGTTATGATTTTATAAACTCTTGTTTAGAGATAAATGTTGGTTATGATGGGCAGACTCGGGTTTACTATAATCAACCAAAAACACCCCTAGCTCACTGGCCCTTTCGGCAACAGACCGTGAGGCGGCCTGAAGTCTCACCCGAAGTGATTCTAATGGGTTGGCCAAGGACTCAAGCGTCTTGGACTAGGTTCTGTGGTGTCTTTTATTACGACTCACAGCTCTTCTAGCTACGAGGTCTCTTTCTCTGTGCGTCGCATGGCTCCTCATCTCATAGCTCTTCTAGCTACGAGATATCCCTTCTACTGCCGTGCGGTCCCTTTCCACATTGCGCACTTTCACTGACTCATGATGAATCCATCCTTATCGCATCGCCGCTCACCAGGCGATACGTAAATTCCTCCCAACGCTAAGCCCTTAACCTACGGTATCATGCACTGCAGATCCTCTGCCGGTGCGGTATCACCTTCTTGCGATAACCTACTCCCGCGGCTCAGCGCACTTAGCGTTGTTCGTATCGACTCGTAAGGCTCAACATACCAGGCTGTTCAATACTGCGACTAGTGATTGTTTCAAGAAAAGCATAAAGGAACCCACATACAACATGCCAAAGACTTTATCTTATGTTTATCCTCCTATATTGCTGTAAATTGATTAACACATTCACTCATTAAACTGTAAGAAAGGTTCATGAAATAACTGGTGAATGCACAAGTAAACATAACACATAAATCAATCACATAACACTCGATTTTAACATGGTTCACCTCCAGGATGTAAGTTACGTCCATAGAACTATGTTTTTATTATAGCTCAGGGGAAGGTAAAACACAGTTCTGCTGCACCGCATATGCAGCTCAAGATCTTCTCTCTTAGATCTCTTTTCTTCTCTATATTGCTATCCTACAATATACTCTTCCCTCTCTGTCGATCCCTACGAATCGTTACATGCATGGTCTATAAGCCAGCTACTGGTTACAGTAAGATTGCTACCGCTAATAACAGAACCAAAGCTTGGCTTTTACAATAGTCTATGTTATTTCCATTATCTGTATCATCCAACTATTGTCTAACTGTCTAACTAACCAACCCAATCAATCGACCAACCCTTTTACAATACAAAATATATCCCTTTATAGGCATCTCGAAGGTCTTGCCATTACAACACTATGGGCCTGTCCCAATAGTAACCCAAAACCTTAACTAGTGACAGTCGGCCATATCTGTACTTGAGGTAGCTGCTTTCCGTCACACCACATCTCTCTGCAGTCTTCCATGCTTCTCAGCACTGATCATGGGTACTGTGCACCGCTTCGCTTTTTTGTCCTTCGTCTTCAATGCTTCAGCCTCGTTTCTCCTTTTCCTTTATGAGGGTTGCTGAGCCCTCCTGTCTTCGCCACTACCTTCAATGTAGTGGGTGATCTCTCTCTTCTCGGCCGCTCAGGTACCGTCATCTTCCTTGACTTCTCTATCTTAAAAGTCATGGTTTTCGGCTCTGCTCTGTAGCTAGAAACGTGCTACGGTGTCGTAGCTCTATCTTATCTTCTCTCCACCAAAACTTATCTATCTGCTAAACTAGAAACTTCTTCTGTAGCTGCGGGACCCTGCTCCAATAGTACCCTAACACTTACTTGTGGCTCGTCCCTGAGCCACTACTAGCGGGCTTCTCCTGCTGTATATTTTCCTTGGCTTCCTGCGAAGCCTTATTAAACTTGTCTCGAAGTCCTGCGACTTCGTTCTGCATTGCTTCGACACGCTCCTTATAGTTTCTGTAACTTGGTTTGTTGGGCTCTCTTATCCTTCCTGCCCTTAGTCATGGTCTCGCTCTCGTCGCTCCTGAGACTTTTTAAGAACCTTCTAGTGTTTGAAAGGTCTTCCACAGATATCCTTTCCTCTTTATCTGGGTTAGAACTTTTATCACAAGGAAAATATGTTTCTTCCAGCCTTCTCAAACATTTCATTCAGTTTGGAGCCCTCTATATGAAAGAGATACAAACCATGAAATCCGTTCTGAGAACAAGCCTTTGTCTACATCTTGAAGTTCTGCTTTCTCGGTTTGTTTTCTCTTTCACTTTTCTTCTCAACAACTCGCTCCAGGTATTCGCGTGACTCTGGTTCCGCATATTTTCATTCTTGAGCTCTAGAAACTCTTGTTCTGCTCTTAGCTGATGAGATAGGTCATCTTCCTTCTCCCGTTGCTTTCTTTTTCTCATTTTTACTTGCCTCCTGGCGGGAGATTTCTTCTCATCATTCTTCTGCTCTGCTTTCTTATCTTCAGTGATCGGCTCGGTGTTATTCTTCTCCTTAGCAGAGACTTTGGTGACAACTTCTACTTCTGATGCTTGAATCTTCATTCTTAGCGGCTGTCTGACCTGTGATGTACCTAATTCCACAACCCTGGGAGGTGTCGTCATAGCAGACCTATGGCCACCAGGGTCGAAGAGTCTTGACATGTATTCTAAAGGTTCGTCCTCGGACAGAACCATCTTAGCGGAATCTCTTGGGTGTGCAATGGCTGCAACTTCTAAAAATCACAACACTATGTAACAAACTTAGCTCTTCACAGGGAGTTCTTAACAACTTACTCTATAGCTCTCGGTTTTTCTGCAAACGTAACCGTCCCGATTGAATACTTTCTACTTTTATGCCCAATACGATAATCCCGGACGCAACGGTCATCTAGAATGAACCCGTTGGTCATAATAAATGCCTGGACAAGACCACACTCGTCATCCGATCCTTAATAAATGCGGAAATCCGATTGAATTTCCCTTGAAACGTGTGTGTACAGGCGCCAGTCTTGTCGAAGATTTACCAAATCTGGAAAAATTGATTATACTGCTGCCAAATATACGGTAAGATATAACGGTCATTTTCTCATTAACTGCTTGTCAGAGGGTGACTTGACTAGCCCTCTGCTTCCTTGCAAAGTGGGTACGTGGCACGGGGAAACATCGCACCGCCATGATGCGACTCCGCATCACCTGCGTAAAACAATACTTAAGTTCCTTTTTTTTTCTTCCCCGCAAGCCACTGATGACTTGCGCAAAACCAAACTGACCTTATGCGATTCCTCGGACTTAGAATACCTGTCGGTGTAGACTGATTCTCGGTGCGATGCCTCCTTTCAACTACATTGGACATCTGCACCACCATAAACTGGCTAAGCTAGGGCTAAGAGGTGGGGTGGATATCACTATAGAGCTTAAGCCTACTGCCATTAATCCAAGTGGGAAGAAGCTCCCCATCTAGCTTGCTGAGCTGAACGGCACCTCCCTCTGTAACTTGCTATATCTGATATGGCCCCAGCCAATGCATCTTGAACTTCCCTGGAAACTTAATAAACTTGCTGTCATAGATGAGCACTAGGTATCCGATCTGAAAAGTATTACTCTTAATGTGTTTGTTATGCCAAGATTTTTCTCGTGCCTTCTGCACTTTCTGATGGAATCCCGCGATGAATTTGTCTTCTTCTAAGGCAAGCAGTTGTGCTAGCCTATCTTCCACTGTGTCTGTATCGATCATCCCGGTAATCTGAGCAATTCTTAAACTAGGAAGGATATACTCCATGGGCATAATAGCCTCCTGTCCATACACCAAGCTGAAAGGTGTGTGTCCTGTAAGTTTCTTACATGTGGTCCTATACGCCCATAATACAACGTTAACTCTAAGGTCCCAATCATTCCTTTGGCTGTTGCAGATCTTAGTAAGTGCATTTTCTAAAATATTGTTAAAGGCCTCCACTGTACCATTAGCCTGTGGGTGGTAGGGAGTGCTCTTATGGTGCTGAATCTGGAATTATTCTGTCAAGGCCTCAATAGTGCTGTTCAAGAAATGGGTACCTTGTTCGCTCATCAAAATTACTGGGCATCCAAATCTACTGATGATGTTCTCAAAAATGAACTGTACGGCTGTAGCAGCATCACAATTCTTTAATTCTTTGGCCTCTGCCCATCTGGTGAGGTACTCTGTTCCTGTAATGATATATCTCGCGCCAGTTCATTTTCCTGGTGGGTTGATAGGACCCACAAAGTCTATAGCCCACTTGTCAAATGCGCGCAGCGTATCCTGCGGTCGTAGCGACATTTCATCGCATCGCAAGGGTTTTCCTACCCTCTGGAAGATATTGTAGCATATGCAAAAGTCCTTAGTGTCTTTGTGCAACGTAGGCCACCATAATCCTGCAGCCAGGATTTTCTGCGCAGTCGGCTTTCCTGCGAAATGACCTCCTGCGGTTCCTGAATGTGCCTCCCTGATGATAGTCTCTTTTTCATGCGGCATCACACATCTGTGTAGTACTTCATCTAAACCTAACTTGTATAACTGTCCCGCGATCAGGGTGAAATATACTGCTTTAACAACCAATTGCTTCTTTTGCTGCTTAGTAAACTCCTCAGGTGCTAGTTCGGTAGTAAGGAAGTGGATAATATCAGCATAGTAGTCGTCTGTGATCTGAATAGAAAAAAACTGCGCATCTGGAAAATTGTTGTCTAGGTTACTTGGCTCTTCTCCCGAGTCAATCCGCGACAGATGATCAGGTCCGACATTCAATCTTCCTGGTTTCACAATGATTTCAAAATCGTACTCCTGAAAGAGGAGTAACCATCTGCAGATTCTCCCCCCTAACACTGGCTTATTGACCAGATACTTTAATGCGGAATGGTCAGTGAACATCTTAAACAAGGCACCCAACAGGTAGTGCCTGAACTTCTACAATGCGTACACCATAGCTAACCCTTCTCTTTCTATGGTGGTGTAGTTCTTTTCTGCTGTTGAGAGCTTTCTGCTGGAGTATGCGATAGGATGGTCAATATCTCCTTCTCCTGGTTGTGTTACATTAGAGAGAA
>LPNX010623509.1:0-24622 GCA_001517045.1 Pseudotsuga menziesii | reverse complement strand
TCACTTGATGACTTAAAAGTACTTGTACCACTACCTTGGTTAGCTATGGGTTTTCATCCACCATAGAAAATGTGACAAATAAGCATTCTTAACTCATGTAATGCCACCTTAACCATGGGGGATGATGTCATCTACTAGAATCTAATTGGTTGATTTTTATAGTACATTTTGGTCCTTTTGAGGCCCATTTTTGACCTCAAATTCTCTCTAATGAACAACCCCTAGTACGATGCCAGACGCATCCACATGTACATGAAATGGCTTAGTCCAGTATGGAAATACTAAGATGGGTGCTGTAACCATATTCTCCTTAAGTGTGTCTAGACTCTGCTGACATTCCTCGTTCCATAGGAATTTTGCATCCTTCTTTAGCAATTTCTCCATCGGCGCTGTAATCTTTGCGTAGCCCTTGATGAATTTTCTGTAGTACCTGGTATGACCAAGTACTGTCCTCAGTTGCTTGACTGAGTTGGGTGCTGGAATATTTACAATGATGGAAATCTTTACGGGATCTACCATCAAGCCTTGTCTGCACACAATATGACCCAACAAAATACCGAATGGTGCACAAAATATACATTTCTTCAAGTTTAGAGAAATCTGGTACTACCTACATTTCTCTAACATTAGTCTTAGATATCCTACGTGCTTGTCAACGAGTCCAAATACAGTCCAATCATCAAAATATACTTCAAGGAATTTATGAATGTATTCTTTAAATACATCAACTACTACTCTAGAAAATATAGCTGGTGCATTCTTAAGACCAAAGGGCATTACCGTATACTGGAACGAGCCCCATTCTGTTGCAAAGGTGGTCTTAGATCGATCTTCTGGATTGATTCTGATCTGATGATAGTATGAAAAGCCATCGGTGAAGGAGTAGACCTCCTGTCCTCCCACGTTGTCTAACACTTCATCAGTGAACGGTGTCGAAAATGGATCATGAAGCGATGCATCGTTGAGCTTGCGCAGATCGACATAGATCCTGATGTCTCCTTTGGTTTTCTTTTCCTGTATGACCATGGGACTAACCCATTCACTCTCTTCTACTGGCTCAATGATGCCTGCTGCCAGTGTCTTATCGATCTCATCCTTTACTTTTTCTTTATATCGTGGATTCAATCTGTAGGGACGCTGCTTGACTGGTCTAGCATCCTCCTTCAATGGTATCCTCATGACTCTAAGGTCTCCTAATATTCCCTTCATCTCTATGAACTTGGTGGGAAATAGGTCCTGATAGTCATGTAACAAATCTGCAATCTGCCCGACTGTTTCATCGTTCCAATAGTCTCCAATAGAGGCAAACTTAGGTTCTGCGTCTGTGCCAATATTGATCTTTTTAATCTTGATGGGCTCTGTGATTGCTGGAATCTCTAACTGTGGTACCTCAACATCGCGAGTCCCTTCCAACTCTGGAATTTTGGTACTGTGAGGATCCTCATCCTTGTCCTCTAGTTTTGCTTGAAAGTTATAGCACTCTAGCGCCTCTGTTAACTGAACGGCCCACTCAGGTGGAGTCTGTACTGATGGGGTACAGTCCTCAAATACCTTGATATTTATTATATCTAAGGCCTGATCAACATTTGGATACTCCGATTCAAAAGTGAAGGTGAGTAGGAAGCTGTCTATCATAAGGGGCCATGTAGTCGTTCCCTTGCGCAATTCTGTCTCTGTATACCAGTTCCTTGGAACTGTGTCCAAAGTGTGAATGGATCGGTGAACCCATTCATCCTCAGGAATGTCCGACCAATCCTGTTCACATGCCTGAATGTGTGATCTAGGGTTACTTTCTCCTATGTATTTCTGCTGAACGTAATCGGTGTCGATAGAGAATCTGATGGACATCAATCTTTTAATATCATCCCATGATGCGATATTCTCTTTGTGTGCATACCACCATCTTGCAGGTGTGGCTCATACTGCAAGATCCATAGCTGCGATCCTCTGTTCATGAGGAATCTACCGTTCAAACTGCTCGAGAAAGTCCTGGATATCAGTTAGACCATGAAACGCTGGAATCTCATTGATCTCCGTGCCAATCCATCGCAGTGACTTAGTCAAGTACGCACATCTGCGCGCTGAGACTTCGTGAAGTTTGTTCTGCCAGTTTTCTAGACCAACCTCTGAATTCGATGCGCATGAGCTGTCGCATCGCCAACTAATGTTCCCTTCTGCAGTTGGGTTAACATAGTCACCTTGGTTTGTAGTCATCTGATAGAGGCTTTCTATGTTATGTGCCTCCTCTTCTGCTCAGATAGGTTCAATATATCTAGGACCCTAAAAAGGATCCAACAGTGCGATGACCCGGATTTGCGTGTCCTCAAAGGTCATTTGTCTTCTCTTTAGGTCGATAACAACCATGTTACCGATCGCCCAATCAATGCCTAGTAGTGCTGGGTATGGTTTAATATCGCCAATGATTTCGATAACTTCAAATTCCACAAAGCTGTGAACGCCGTCAATATCAACTGGTACTTGCAGTAACCGACCCAGGGGTGTTACCCGTTGCTGATTAGCTAATCTTAGATGGATAGGTGATCTAGTTAACGTAGGGCTACCCATCTGTTCCCATGTCTGCTTAATCAGAACGTTTACATCTGATCCTAGATCTAGGATGACCTCGTCCATTTCAAACTCTCCAATCTGAGCTGTGAGTCGCATCTCCCTCCCTGTTCTTGTATGTCCTGAAATATTATGAACAACACTCTGTGTACTGCTCACGGAAGAGGATGGATGACACTGATCGATTATGCGCTGAAGTTCTATGATAGCTTGCTCATTTATTACTAGTTTTAGACAACTCTGCAGGAAGGAGTATACGCTTCCTGCCATCTCCTCCTCATTGCTTCT
The DNA here is from genome assembly GCA_001517045.1 of Pseudotsuga menziesii. Classification (NCBI taxonomy): domain Eukaryota; kingdom Viridiplantae; phylum Streptophyta; class Pinopsida; order Pinales; family Pinaceae; genus Pseudotsuga; species Pseudotsuga menziesii. Next base: position 21,769 of record LPNX010623509.1, on the reverse strand, counting down.
TCCAGATGTGGTAGCCTGCGATGTCTATACAAGGCTATCACCACAAGGTGCTTGCTGCGGTATGCCCCTAGACGGCGGTACCTACGATCCTGATTGCATAGGGTCGTCAAAGCAAGTCTTAGCTTCCTGAAATGTTTGTTTGTTCTTTTGCAGGTTGAGTGGTGTTGCTTTGTTAGGAGCTCTATGCACCCACTCCTGCTCTGTGTTCTTCCCTGTTTCCTGTGATGTCCCACTGGTAGAAACACCGCTACGAGTCAAAATATTGACTCTTGGTTTTGGCTCTGCCTGCTCAGCAGCAATAAGCTGGATGTTCTGGTGTGCTGCTGGCTTAGGTTCTCTGATCTTAGCTATCAAGGTAGGACATTCCTCAATAGTGTGTTCATAAGATTTACAATAATTACATGTGGTAGTGGGGCTCTGACAGTCCCTAGCATAGTGTCCTACAACTCTGCAGTTATAAAAAGTAACTGGGCTGTGACCACGGCCAAAACCTTCTCCTCGTACAAAGCCTCCTCCATGGCCTCGTCCTCTGAATCCTCCTCCATGGCCTCCGTAAGCCGGATCCTGCTGTGGTCCTGCTGCTGGACCCTGTGTCTCTGACTGGACTCTGTACAATTCTTGCTTCACTCCGACCATCATATCATAGGCTCGGCAATATTGTTCCTGATGGCCTACTGACTTGTAGAAGACGCAATATAAGTTCTTAGGTGTCTGTACATACTTCTGAAGTAGAGGGAAATGGTGGGGTAGGTGTTCTTCCGTTTTTACATATCTCGCACCATGGCCCGTGGGTCTGTGGTAAGGGGTTAGGAGCCCCTGTTGCTATATATTCTACAAAGACCAGACAATTGTCTTTACTATGACCCTGTGCTTTACATTTTATGCACCATATCTCTTGCGCAACTTCTTTCCCTTTCTTCAGCTCATGCAACTGTAATGTAAGATTAACCAACTGGTTCTGTAAAGTTGTCATGCCTGTACTAGTCTCAGCTAGAGGTGAAGCCTCTAGTTTCATTTCCATCTCCAACGCGTCATCTCGCGTCTGGAGTTTTTGCTGTATTAACGGTAGTCTAATGTGAGGGAGTAGCGCTGCGATAAACCATTCCTTATGCTGCTCCGGCGTAAACTCAAAACTGACTTGGTTTATAAGGGCTTTGAATTTCTGATCAAAGTCCCACACCGACTTTGTAGGTAATTGCTTGATGTCTTTGAGTTTTGTTATGCACTGTGACTCAGACTTAGGTTTCTTAAACTCTTTAATCATGGCAGTCTTGACCTGGGCAAGTGTTTTGGGTACTGTGGTATACTTGATATACCATGTTAAGGCGTGATCTCTGAGTGTGGTGACCAGCTATACAAGTTTAATATTATCATCATTGATGGTTTTAATGGTCCACATGCCTTCACATAAAAACCAGTGCTGCTCTGGATCTTCGGGCCCTGTTCCCTTAAATATAGGTAACTTCATATCGTCCCCCATTCTATTTCTACGTGGTGGATGTTGATTTACTGTGTTACTACCACTCGGCGGTGTAGGTGAAGGTGATGTAGTGGTGGTAGGTACTGTCTGTGAGCTACTAGATGGAGTTCCTACAGGATTGTTCTGAGTCCCGGTCTGTTTCTGTGGGGTATAAGGGTGGTAAGGGATACCCCCTTTTGAACCTTCTATAGTACTAGGACTCTACTGTCTAATATGATCTGGACTATCTTCAAATATTGGAGATCTGAAATCTACTTTATACTTCTTTCCACTACGTGTTCGTCCAATGTCATCAAAATCACTTTCAAACTCTTGTGACATTACTATCTCTACCTATTCATCTGAAACTAGATCCATTGTTCCTTTTTCATATAATAGCATCTTAATGGACAAGTTTAAAGATTTGAGGTACTTACCACGATATCCTTTGAAGAAGTAGCGCTCAGCCTCGCTGAAGCTCTTTCTCTGGTCAACTGCAAACTCTGTGACAAAGCCGTCTAGCACACTCGCAAGCCAGAAGTCTACTGTCCTCGTGAGCAGATTATCAAGGTCCTTCATAGTCTGAATCAGCTTCGGTGTCCAGATAATGTTTCTTTTCTTCTTGAATATGCTTGTATCCATCAACTTGGATAACCAGTCGTATAGCTCATTTCCAAAGGTAGCAAAAAATATCGCATGTATGTCTGAACTAATATGTTTTTGCAACCAGGCCTCTGTACTCAGCTTAGGACTCCTGTTCTCTCGTTCGACAAACTCTTTCTGGTTAGACCAAACCCACTCGTTGAGTTCATCTCTCGTAGGATGCCACCAGAACATCAGCGCTCTGTTTGTTCAAAGCCGGCAACGGAACCATTTGTTGGTTATGCTGGGCAGACCTGGGTTTACTATAATCAACCAACAACACCCCTAGCTCACTGGCCCTTTTGGCAACAGGCCGCGAGGTGGCCTGAAGTCTCACCCAAGGTGATTCTAATGGGTTGGCCAAGGACTCAAGCGTCTTGGACCAGGTTCTGTGGTGTCTTTTCTTACGACTCGCAGCTCTTCTAGCTGCGAGGTCTCTTTCTCTGCGCGTCGTGTGACTCCTCATCTCGCAGCTCTTCTAGCTGTGAGATATCCCTTCTACTGCCGTGCGGTCCCTTTCCACGTTGCACACTTTCACTGACTCGCGATGACTCCAACCTTATCACATCGCCGCTCACCAGGCGATACGTAACTTCCTCCCAACGCTAAGCCCTTAACCTATGGTATCGCGCACCGCAGCTCCTCTGTCGGTGCGGTATCGCCTTCTTGCGATAACCTACTCCGACGGCTCAATGCACTTAGAGTTGTTCGTATCGACTCATAAGGCTCAACATACCAGGCTGTTCAATACTGTGACTAGTGACTGTTTCAAGCAAAGCATAAACGAACCCACATACAACATGCCAAAGACTTTAACTTATGTTTATCCTCCTTTATTGCTGTAAACGGATTAACACATTCATTCATTAAACTGTAAGCAAGTTTCATGAAATAACTGGTGAATGCACAAGTAAACATAACACATAAGTTAATCACATAACACTCGATTTTAACGTGGTTCACCTCCAGGATGGAAGTTACGTCCACAGAACTGTGTTTTTATTATAGCTCAGGGGAAGGTAAAACATAGTTCTACTGCACCACATATGCAGCTCAAGATATTCTCTCTTAGATCTCTTTTCTTCTCTATATTGCTCTCCTACAATATACTCTTCCCTCTTTTTCGATCCCTATGGATCGTTACATGCATGGTCTATAAGCTAGCTACTGGTTACAGTAAGATTGCTACCGCTAATAACAGAACCAGACCTTGGATTTTACAATAGTCTATGTTATTTCTATTAACTGTATCATCCAACTATTGTCTAACTGTCTAACTAACCAACCCAATCAATCGACCAACCCTTTTACAATACAAAATATATCCCTTTATAGGCAGCCCGAAGGTCTTGCCATTACAACACTATGGGCCTGTCCCAACAGTAACCCAAAACCCTAACTAGTGACAGTTGGCCATATCTGTACTTGAGGTAGCCACTTTCCGTCACACCACAGCTCTCTGCAGTCTTCCATGCTTCCCGGCGCTGATCATGGGTACTGTGCACCGCTTTTCTTTTCTGTCCTTCGTCTTCAATGCTTCAGCCTCATTGCTCCTTTTCCTTTATGAGGGTTGCTGAGCCCTCCTGTCTTCGCCGCTGCCTTCAATGCAGTGGGTGAGCTCTCTCTTCTTGGCTGCTCAGGTACCGTCATCTTCCTTGACTTCTCTATCTTAAAAGTCATGGTTTTCGGCTCTGCTCTGTAGCTGGAAACGTGCTACGGCATCATAGCTCTATCTTATCTTCTCTCCGCCAAAACTTATCTATCCGTTAAACTAGCAGCTTCTTCTGTAGCTGCGGGACCCTGCTCCAACAATAAACCCTATGAGAATAAACTAAACATGTGAATCGATTCAATGTTTGAGTGTAGGTATTTCTAGCAGCAAGGACTATGGAGGCATCCTAGGGATGCATGTGGACATGTGACCGTCCTAAAAGAGCTCAACATGAGCAGTAATGAAGAGGGTGCTAGTGGGACTGTGTGGGTCATAGCAGCCAAGAATTGTAGACAGACCATGTTGAGGGACTCCATGGTTGAGAGGTTTGGAATAGACCATAGACACTAAGTGTCATAGCCAAGAAGGGTTGGACAAGCATTCACGATAAAGTGAAAGAGGCTAGGATCATGAAAACCACAGTGGTGGTGTGGGTTCTAGAATGGAACAAGACGAAGAGGATAAAAACTCTTACTGGTCTCTCTTTTCTTTTTTTAATTGATGCATTTATAACAGAAAATTGTTGAATGCATGTATGGCTGAAAGTGGAGTGTGTTTAATTGCTTGAAATAAATTGTGAATGCTGAAGTAGTTAATTCCATGTCAAGGAATGTACATGAATGAGCTCATGTGCCTGTTGGGAAAGCATGAAAAGTATGAAAGTATCATGGATAAAACTTGGACTACCCATGTTAATTGGGCAATTAATTGACTGATTTTAATGTTTATATTATGCTTGGCCTAACAGAATTACAATGATGCATTTCATAGGTGAGAAAAATGAAAGCTAGTTGTGCACATTAACCATGGTAGAATACCAAAGGATATTGGACTTGGCTGGAAGTATCCTTCAAACAATTTCCAAGACCCAAGAAAATCTTGGAGAGATGCTCAAGATACAGAAGGGGTAGAATGAGATGAACCTCAAGGTTTTGCAGGACTCTATTTGTCTGCAAAGGGAGGTAAAAAGAATTATGGGAGCAATCAGTAAGGGAAAGGAAAGTGGATCAATAATGAGGCATTCATCCAATTGATCCATTAAGAAATGTTCCAGGAATGAAGACTCAGAGGAAATTGAACAGGTAAAGATGAAGCAGCCAGTGAAATGTTGGAAATGTGGAGGACATCATTGCCTCCAGGACTACCCAACAAGGGAACATAAAGAGGGTAGCATCCATAAAGTTTCCAGACTTATGGATGAGCTGAAAGATCAGAACCACCAGGATAAGCTTGTGGAAGCCAACAGACTTGGTCCTGAAAGTTCAAAGTAAATGATAGAACACAGGGTAGATCTGCAAAAAAAAATTAAAAAAATTGGACGTATAAATCATATGTGTACCTAAGTATTGGAACACCGAGGACGGTGTTATTATAAGGGTGAGGGGATTGTAATAACCCATTTTGACCCTTAGGATATATTATCTTTTAATATAAATATTGTATACCTATGATGTATGTTTTCCTAGCATGGAGCTCAAGGCCAAGGCCCCACTAGTGGATGCTCATATTTTTGGTTAAAAGGAAAGTATTAGATATTATGTTACCCATGTGCTATTAAGCCATGGAACATTGTAAAAATGATGTAAATAAACATCATGCAATAAAATACCAGAACTGGCTATGGAAGCAACTAATGAGAAGGGTCCATGTGTATCCACTAGGGAGTGGGATTGAACCATAGGTTGCCGGAAGGGTATGGGATTGGTTCGTCATTCCAATTCCATTGTGGAAGATGGCAGTTTCAGTTTCCATCAGTTACATGTGCCCAACAGGGTGAAGAAAACCTACATCGCAACTTTGCAAGAACCCACCTTTTGAAGAACCAAAAAAGCCTAGAATTGGTATTTAATAGTGAAATCCAATGGGGGATGGATATATATGATCCTTGGGGAAAGTTTGAGAGTATTAGATACCCTGAAATCCATTGGAAAACCTAGTTTTTATAGCCCAAAAGACCAGTGACGGGATTGATTTATTTTGATGGAAGAATTGTGAGAAATCCAAGTGTGAATGTTGGAATAAAGGATTGGATTGCTTGAATTTAGCTTGAGATATCTGTAGCTCTGTGGTTGAAGCTCACTGGCTTAGGATCCTCCTAGTTTTTTTTATTGCATGCTTGATAAACCCAACTGTGTGTTGGCTTAGCATGACTAGTTGAGTGAAACCATGGATGTGAGTGAACCTATTTAGTTCCTCCTTAGTGGATACACATCCCAGCTTGAGGGTGATCTCTCAGCTGAAAGAATATAGGATGGAAAAAGATCTATGGTTGGGTGGAACGTTGCTCTGACATACCCAGTTGCTGGACAGTTTCATCTTAAAGATAAGTATTCTCTGTGGTTTTAAATTGTGATCATTTTGTGTTCTATTTTTCATGTTTAATTACTCATGTTAATTGAATGATATTATTTTCTTAAGCTAATTGACATGAAGCCTGTGCATAGCGTGAGAATGGGATTGATTATTGTATGATTGTTTCATTATTTTTCTTGGAAGAAATAGGCTGATGTACTCCCTTATGCATCTGTGTTATTATGTTTATTCCACTGTGTTTATTAAGAATGATCTGCATGCATAAGCTTTTATTTATCCATGAATTTCTTACTAATGAATGGGGTTGAGATCGACAATAAGCCCGGGATGTTGGTTCATGTTTCCTCCCTTGCATTAGATTGACATGAGGGGAAGTGACATAGAATATTGTTTTCAATATGATATGTATCTCATGACACAAATCATACCAACATTCATACCATCTACCATACCTCTAAATAATCCTAAGACTATACAAATCCCAAGTTCACTAGTTGATTCCTCATTGGTCTCTTATGTGGTGTTACTTATCTGACATGGTTTGAAGTCTTTTCTATATTTCAATGGTTGGTTATCCATGACCTTATTCATATTTGGACTGATATTAAACATGTTTGGATCTATTATAAACACTTATGGTTTAGATATCATGTCCATCCATCATTCATATTTTTATAGCTATCAGTTTTCCCCAGTTGCTCATTGTTTTCCTAGTCTAGCCCTATATCCTCATGGATTCACTGAAGCCTTTGAATTTTTTGTTCCATATTGTTGGAGCAGCAATACATCCTTAGTACCATAGTTTTTACTTTAGGATAATTTCATTTTCTTTCATGTAGTGATATCTTATGGTTTAGACTTAGGGAAGTTGTCTAAGACGTAAACTGGTTATTTCCAGGCCTTTCACACATGCACTAGCACTGTAGTTGGTCAAAACAGAACATGTGCAGCCTCATTTAATATCTTGGGGTGCTACATCCTTGATTTGGGTGATCTAAGTTTGACTAGGGGGCACTAGTGGTGTATCTGGTCCGTTTTGTCTCTCCTAGGAGCATTTATTTCTACATTGATCCTCCCACTCACCTCTTTCTTCTCACCCACACATGTCTTGGACTCATTAATACCACAACACACTTCACCAATGTTCACACTTTGTTTCGTGATCATTTAGGGTGAGTTGGAGCTCCATTGGTCCACCTAGGGGGGATTGAGATCAAGCCTCACCATGACACATGTAAACTTCCAATTGACTTCCCGAGCCTCACGAATTGTCTCCAATGTATTATAAGTATGTACCATAACATCTAAAAGATGTGCAGTAGTATAATGGTTAGATATTAGCACCTCACATGTGTTATTCTAGCTATTTCAGTCTCTTTGTTTTTCTCTTGCATATTTTGTCAAACACTTTGATGGTGAAATTGTTCTAGATCCTATATATACTTGAGAAGAAATTATCACATGGTATCCAAGCTAGTTGGAGATGCAAAAAAATCTAGTGAGGTTTGAGTTACTGTTTAGGACATATTTCTAGAAAATCAGAGTGTTTTTCATTGCAGGTTCCTACAACAACTTCATGGATTTGAAAGTTGTTCCTCTCCTTTCTCCATTCAAATATTCTGAGTGGAATTTGAATATGTTTTCATATATCAAGAGGCAATGTCTCTATGATGTCTCCATTGGTGCCACGAGAGAGCCAGAGTCCTGTTAAGAGAAGTGTGATTGGATTAATGGCAATGACAGATCCTATGGAGCTATGTGTCTCACTATACCTCCTACCATGCACTATCTCCTTGATTCTGATGAGTACCCATTCAAGCCTTGGAGAAATATAGATGAATCTCCTAGAATAAAAAAAGAATATGTGAGCTGTATGGAGAGTAAGAAAATGGAACCTCCTTATGTGTCCCTCCTATGATCTCGACCTCATGCATTTCTCAAGAAGTTGTTTGAAATGAAGAAGAAGAAGTAGCCAGAGATTGGGAAAATGATCCAACTCAAGTTTCTTCCTCTCCTCATCAAGAAGCTATTTTTCATGAAGATAGCTTACGAGTTCCTTCCATCACTACTTCTAAAGAGTTATCTATCCATTCTACATCCTTCTCCTCTATTTCTTCTATTACAAATGGTGAAGATGTATTTCTAGTTGATGTTCATAGAGAGCCTTCTCTAGAAGATGGGTTTTATTCACATGAGTATTGGTTTGAAACATGGAGAGGTTTGGATGTCAATTGAATATCTCTCATTTCTTCACACTATTTTTCCCAAGTATTCATCCACCATGACTATTAGAGTTCCTTCAATTTCATATGAATATGGAGAAGCCTTTTCCATCACAATGGCACACCTTCTTGGAGCTGATTACAACCTTATTTCAAAGTTGATGCTTCAAGATCATTATGAATCACTTGGGGTCACCAATTCTCAATAACTTCACGTCTCTTTTAGGCATGTCATCCTGTTTGGTTTGAGGTTCAAGTCTGAAGAGCACCATTCACTCTCTTATTAGTGCATTTTAGTTGTTCTACATGGTCTGAGGATTCATCATACAGTTGTTCCTGAGTTGGTTGAGCACATTCCACTTCTTCCTAAGAAGAAGATTCCTCCAGAAATTTTCACTTAGTTTGGAGTGTATGTATATTTTGGTTTCCATGCCATTTTCATTCTTGAGGGGAGGTTTTGTCCCATGAGGTTTTCCTCCTTACCTCAGTTACATGGATCAATAAAATTTTGTTGTAAAAGGTGACTTGTGCCTTAGTTTCCAAGGCCTTGATAAACCATTTGAATAAATTATACTAAGTCTGGATTAAGGGGGGGTGTTGGAGTAGTAATACATCCTTAGTACCATATTTCTGACCTTAGGCTAATTTCATTTGCTTTCATGCAGTGATATCCTATGGTTCAGAGTTAGGGAAGTTGTCTAGGAGGTAAACTGGTTATTTCCAGTCCTTTCACACATGCACCAACATTATAGTTGGTCAACCCAACACATGTGTGCCCTAATTTAATTCCTTGGGGCGCTACATCCTTGATTTGGGTGATCTAAGTTTGACTAGGGGGATCTAGTGGTGTATTTGGTCCATTTTGTCTCTCCTAGGAGAATTTATTGCCACATTGAGCCTCCCACTCACCTATTTGTTCTCACCCACACATGAATTGGACTCATTAATACCACAACACACTTCACCAATGTTCACACCTTGGTTTGTGACTGTTTAGGGTGATTTGTAGCTCCATTGGTCCACCTAGGGGGATTGAGGTCAAACCTCACCATGACACATGTACACTTCCAATCGGCTTCTTAAGCCTCATGAATTGTCTCCAATGTATTATAAATATGTACCATAACATCTATAATATGTGTAATAATACAATGGTTATATATTAGCACCTTTCAGATGTGCTATTCCAACTATTTCAGTCTCTTTGTTTTTCTCTTGCATATTTTGTCAAACACTTTGATGGTGAAATTGTTCTAGCTCCTAGATATACTTGAGAAGCAATTATCACATATATGCTAATGTTTCCAATATATAAGAGTTTTATTAGCCTCATATCAGATCTAGAAAGGTGCTACTTCAGATTGGAAGATTGACATGTGATTCACATCACAATTTTGCAGCTATTCTGGGAATTGAGTGTGTAATAAATTGTTTTAATTATTGTACTCTTTGGGAAGAAGTATGTATAGATCTATTTTCCATTTCAGATTGTGTTTTCATATCATAGTTTGAAAGCAGAAAGAAGCATTTACATAATTCTCCTACATCATCAGTTGATGAGATACAAGGAGTCTCTCCTCTTCCTTATTGCAGGTTCTACACTCTAGCGCATGGTGATGGAGTTCATGATTTCTTCATCAAGACTTCCATCCAGAAGTAGTTCATTCAGCTCACTCAAGTGAAGATAAAGATATGTTGAAGACATATTATTTCAAATTTTGTGCCTTGTCCTTTCTTGAGGGAGGGTTTTCCCCATGTGGTTTTTCCTCTTTGCTCACTTTTATGGACATAATAATTGTTAAAGGGTGACCATAGCCTTGTTGCTAGGCCCTATATGCATCCATATGCATCTATATTTTTGACATACTATCATAAAGTCAGACTTATATGGGGGTGTTGGAATATATTTAACCCATTCAATACTTAGGATAAAATAATTAATCATTATTTGAATAATTATCTACCCACTAGCTTAATTAGTTGGCATCCACTTGCACCTTAAAGTCAACACATGCCATATATACCCCATGGATGCTTTATTTCTGATTCTGGGTTGATCTTGACCACTTTATGGACATCCAAAATTAGTAAACAATGCTTTAGAACAGATTCTACTTTATTCTGCTTTATTTTTCTTTATCTTTCTTTTCTCTGGATAAGGTAAAGCTATTTAACTAGGAAACTGGGTTCTTTTGTTGCCAAACCATCCTTCATGATTTTCTCTCCATTTTCTAGGATTAGCATGCTTTTCCATCTCCCTTGACAACTCACTCATGCTTTTTCTAATTTGTGAGGTCCTTGACATATTTGGGAAGTGCTTTAGCCACATATTTTGGTAAGTCAACCTTTTTGAGTTTTATGAGTTGTCTCCATACAAATCTATTTTCCTATGAGGGATGTACTATTTATGTACACAATTATTCATAATTATTCAATGGAAGGATATAGACCAATATTCATCTCTTCATTCATGTGATTCAATCTCTTTTCTTCTCTCTATTTTTTCCTATGTATGCTTGTGAGAATTCTTAGTAGCAAGATCTATTTCCTGTGCTTCTTCTTAGCATCTTTGCTCATAGCATTGAAGCTATTATTTATGCACTAATTATTTCAAAAAAAAATTCTTCATGTAATGATCTCCCCAATCCCAAGTTTGAAAGAATTGAAAATTTAGACATTTGGGAGCAAGTACTGGCAATTTCAAATAATATAGTAGGGAATGATATCACAAATTCACAATTAGGGAATAAAGTAGGAGTTGAATAGATCCATAAGCAAGGTTGATTGTCAGGGTTTCATCAAGGAAGGGGTTCTCCTAACGAACAAGAAATGACTCCTCTGCAACCTTGGAACCTCCTTAGTAACCTTCGAACCTCCTCTGCGACCTCGGGCCTAGTTTGTGGGTGAGGTAAGTGAAAAACCTCCTCTGTGACCTCAGGCCTAGTTCGTGGATAAGGTAAGTGAAAAGCCTCCTCTACGACCTCGGGCCTAGTTCATGGGTGAGGTAACTGAACAAACTCCTCTGCAACCTTGGAAACTACTCTACGACCTCAGGTGTAATTCGTGGGTGAGGTAAGTGAAAAATGTAAAATTTCATTGTCGTGACAGGGGGAAGGTAAGATGGATAGTTTTAATTGTTTGTTTTTTTTAATGTTTTTATTTTATTTTATTTATTATTTATATGTATTATTTTATATTTATTATTTTGTTTAATTGTTTGTTGTTTTTTTAATGTTTATTTTTTTTGTCATAAACAACACCATCGCCATTGTCATAGTGGCCATCAACGTTATAAACAACAACATCAACATCATCATCATCGTTAGTGATGGTCATGATGATGATTATGATGTTGATAACGAAATTATCATTGTCTCCATAGTCAACAGGATTATCATGATCATTGTCCTTATGTCCATCATCGTCATCATAGAGAACACCATCGTTAATAGACCCTTTCTTGAAAAAAAAAATTGTCATATGAGTGTAATATGGTGACCATTTCGAAGTTTGAAAAATAGAGGATCATTTAATAAAGTCCACTATCAAGAAGACTTGAGACAAGCATAGGTAAGTAATAAGGTTAGATGGAATTCATTGTATAATACAATTTATTTCTTACAAATCTTTAAATCCTAAAAATGTGTAAAATTCAATTAATTACAACCTTGATAAATAGGAAATTGAACATGAAATTGTTCTTGTCTTATTATTATTTTTAAAATGTCTTCTAACATAGAAACATTTTTTTTTAAAATAATTAGGCTTATTCAATATATCCTAGAGAGGGTAGCTACAAAATATGGATTACATGTGTTAATGCACACATAAATGAAGATAGTACATGATGAACATAGTTCCTATGATATCTCTCCATATCAATTATGCCATGGTTCTCATCTATCACTAGTACACGTGAACATTTTTTTCCACAGAATCGTCACTAGGATGAACATGATGATGATGATTGCTATTATTCTAATGAGTATGAACATGATGATCATGATGATGAAGATGATAACATTGATGTTGACGATGATGATGATGATGACAAAATTGATGGTGATGATGATTATAACATTGATGATGATGAGGCTGAGGTTGATTAGGATGTCGATGATGACAATGATGAAGATGATGATGATGATGACGACGACGACGACGATGATGATGATACCATTGATGATCTTAAAGATGAAGATGATGATGGTGATGATGATGATAGCATTGATGATAATAAATATGAAGATGATGATGGTTGTGATTATTCTAATGAGTATGAACACGATGATGATTATGGAGATGAACATGATGATGATCATGATGATAACATTTATGATGAAGATGATTATAACATTGACGATGATGAGGATGAGGATGAGGATGAGGTTGATTATGATGTCGATGATGTTGATGATGATGATGATGATTGATGATGATGATGATGATTGATGATGATGATGATACCATTGATGATCTTAATGATGAAGATGATGATGGTGATGATGATGATTATGATTATGATACCATTGATGATCATAAAGAAGAAGATGATGATGGTTTCAAATATTCTAATGAGAATGACATGATGATGATGGTATATATTATTATAATGAGTATGAAAATGATGATGATGATGATGATTTCTATTATTCATCATCATCAACTTCTTCATCTGTATAATCATCTGGTCTAAAATCGCTATCGTTGAAAGGATTGATCATATCAGCATCATCATGATCAAATTCATTTTCGGTTATATATTCATCATCAATATCATCACCGAGTTGAAAATGATCTACTATGTCATTTGTATTATCAACTTCTTGATCAAATTATTCATCTGACACATATGCGTCGACCAACTGCTCTTGATCTGCATCACCTTCTTCTTCGACATTGTCTTCTTCCTCTATTGGATTATACTTGATCGATATTCCCCTTGGATCATATCTAACTGTAGTAGGGATTTCACCCTTGCTATAGGTAGGAACAACTCCCTTCTGTCTATAGGATGGAAGGGTAGGGTTCCTATGAGGATGGAATGAAAACAAAATAAAACCCTGTAAACAAGGTTAGGGCCTAATTGTAAAAACCCTCCACGGAACTATTAGAATATGAAAGAGTTGCAAGAAATAGAATGGAAACCTGCAATGAAACATTAAACAACAAACCTACAAGTACAATATGTGAGAAAATCTACAATGTAAATGATGAAAAAGACAAATATACCTTCTCTGGGTGGAAATGGGCCACCATGCCCTAGCTTTGGGAGCACCTCTCAAATGGAATGGGAGCTTTGGCTCAATGGAGAAATGGAGGAGAGGGAGGGTGAATGACTTGAGAGGAAAAGGGTCTCAAGGCACTCACACGGGCATCATAATGATAGGGGGATGAGAAGTGATTTGAGAGTGACCCCAATCCCTCTATTTATATTTTTTCTTGAGATTTTTAGGGTTTTAAGCCCCTGGGTGGGGATTTTAGCCCCTTTCGCCCAATCCTTAGCTCCGTTGGTGGTTTTAAGCTCCTTTGAGGGGTTTTTGCCCATTTTTGGAGGTTTTAGCCCCTATGAGAGCTATTTTTGCTCTTTTTAGGGGTTTTTAAGCCCTTCGTCATATTTTTGAGCCTTTTTGAGGGTGTGGGGGTCAAATGAGGGTCGTACGTAGATGTCTTTGGGTGGTGTAGGTCATGTAGAGCTTACTGAGGGATTTTTTGGGTTAATAGATTTTGCCTTGATGTGTGAGGGTAGGAGCTCATCGTATGGTCGATGGATATCATAGGATTTTCTGGGGAGAGGTGGTGCTTCCTAGGCTGGGGCATGGTGGCTTTTGGTTTTTGTATTAATATGGTTCCCATCAATGGGTGAGATAAAAATAATGTATGACATGTATATGGACGAGGTAGACATCCCCATGCTTGTAATGATGTCAAAAGAATAATGTGATCTAAGCTCTATAATACAAGAGCCGATCATGTACAACTGTTGTTACAATAGTGGTGGCCTCAATGAGAGGCTGAATACAATACTGATATGAAGAACTACTACATTGTACCCATGACATTCTCATGGAATGCTATATATTCATGTCTAATGGTCTACTAGATCTGGAACGGTACATAGTTGTAGGGACCTACTAATGGAGAGTCAAAATATCTATGGTACAAATATGCTGCATCAATCATAAATCTATATAGAAGCACTGCTGGGGATTCTAAACACTGTCTCCAATGCAACCCAGAAATCACAAGGGACATGAACTTGTTGGGGTCCTTTTCATAGACTCCTCAATGCACTAGAGTTAGGTGAAATCTAGGGTCTTCGACCAAATAATGCATAGACTGATACCCTGTATGAATCTCAACTATGCGATGATGTAGTTGGAGTCGAGCATGTGAGAAACAACCATCCCGAGAGGCACTAAAGACTCCTCTCAAGTGGTCCAAGGAACTCATCAATGAGGTTAATGAAATCGGGATATAGGGACCTTTGGTTCTATCCTCTGGAATACATGTGTTGTCATTGACAGAGGGAGACTTGTACCTAGTCAAGGCAATGGTGTTTTCTTGACCAGAAGCGCGAGGGAGATAAGCGAAATATGTGAGACAATATGAGGACTAACCCATTGAATGGGGGGGGGGGAAGGGGAGGAGTTAAATAGGGGCAGAGGGAGTGTAGTGGACTCAAACTTCCTTTGTTCAAAGTATGATGGCAGGGCAGACCAGGAAGAAAATAAAACTGACTCATGGGAAAGGGATCATAGCGGTAATACCGGGAATGTAACTGTAGATGAGAAATACTTGGGGGAGGTAGACACTTTTGGTATTGATTGGATGCAAGGAAGACACATTGCAGAGTACTCTGAACAAAGGTGACCCAAAGTGGGAATGTTTCCAAACTGTTATCTGTGGGGTGGTGTCTAGAGACACCATTGTGGTACGATCTTGTGGATTTTTGGTGAGCCTGAGAAAGTAACTGCTTGTTGGTGCTTTCAATTTTAGAGAGTCTGAAAGCATGAAGAAGACTCTAGTGGGGGCTCTTTTTCGTTGGTAGTCTCCTATTCCTGAAAAAGGATAAAAGTATACATATGAGAGCTCTCCCATCCTTTAGGGGATGGGAGACTTCTTTACCTTTGGTATTCCAGTCAGGCCGGAAAAGGTTAAACATATATTGACTAGATGGTCATTCAGATACTTTTACGAGCATGAATGAAACCAAGTTTGCTCGACAATATTTTCTTGATGAGAAGGTTAGAAAAGAGGTTAAAGACAACCCATGGTGAGCTTTTTCATAAAGTTTGGCCCTCTGCCCGAGAAAGCATAAAAGGATGTAGAGGGGAACGGTCCTGGCTTGAATGTGCCAAGGTGGTCCTTTTCATTTGATGGTATACATAGTCCACAAAAGGAGATAAATGAGACAGTGTAGACGCCCTTTCCTATACTTTAATGAGCGGGAAAGGAGGCAGCTATGATTGACAATCTTTTTATTCTTTTAGGAGTTAGAAAAGAGCTTAAAAGAAACTCTAGTATGGTCAATCGATCGAGGAGGCATTGGTGGTGCCCCCATGTCGGGACAGTGGACAGTGGTCCAAAGGTCATTCGTGCAGTATGGATGGAGTAGGTGGATCTTGAACATACCAATACATGCACGTGATGTATTGCAGTAGAGGCACGTGAGTCGATGTAGTAGAGGTACGCAAACTGAGGTGGCTGTCGAACAACGGTCAGGAGAGTTGTGTGTGAGTTGTGGTGGATGGACTTGACTACATGTGATGTGAGTGCAAGTTTGGAGGCAGTTATGTGCCAAATGCATGCAAAGAAAATGATCCATCCTCCAGACGATGGTTCAAAAACCTATGTAAGGTGTGGTAGATAGATTTGACAGATATATGCTGAAATAAAATGGTGTTCCTTTCGGGCGGTGACCTGGGAACCCACATGAGTGGTGGTAGGAAAGTGTGATGCAAGTACAGGTCTGAAGACACTTGTATCACAATGATGTGGCTCATAAATCAAGGTAACTTCCGGGAAGTGGTCCTGAAAATTACTTATTAAACATGAGACTATGGTCTCACTAAAAGATAGAGGATAGAATTCTGAACCCGGAGGTGTGAGGGGTGTCTCAAACAGAATCCGAGTGACTCGGAATAGCAACTCATGGTGTTTCCCCTAGTGCCGTGATGCATAGGGGAAAACTAAAATAAATGGGGGCCTATGGGTACTGAGCTAGCTCAACGTACAATGTGCAATTCTCATGGTGGTATGTGTAGTAGGGATTTCTCCTTGCTACAGGGGTAGGAATGGCTCCCTTCCTTCTGTAGGATGAAAGGGTAGGTTCATGCGTGTGGAAAATACATAAAAGAAAAGCAGAACAAAAAGGAAAGCAAATGGACAAGAAACGACCATGAGCCCCTCTGCAAAAAAGGTTAGAGCTTCACTTCGAGAACTTGCAAATAACTATTAGGAATAATAAACCTCCAAAAACATGTGAGAGATCAAACCTACAAAGAAATAATGGTCAGAAACAAACTAAACTAACAAAGAAAACACATAAACAAAACTAGATTACTCTCCTTTGGTGAAATGGGCCACCATGCCCTGGCTGGAAGAAGCACCTCCCTATCTCACTCAACAATGGAGGAGCAATGGCTCAATGGGGAAGATGAGTGGAAGAGAGGGGGATGTGGGTGGCTTGAGAGACAAAGAGTCTCAAGGCATCCATGGGCAGCATAATAGTATGCAAGAGAGGTGTTGTTTGAGAGTGACCCCACCCCTTCTTTTATATTTTTTTGGGGGAATTTTAGGGTTTCAATCCCTTGGTCAGGGATTTAGCCCCTTCCACCCTAACTTTAGCTCCTTTTAGGGTTTTAGGCTCCTTTGAGGGGGTTTAGTCCCTTTTTGAAGGATTTATCCCCTAGGAGAGTTATTTAGGCTCCTTTTTGGGGTTTTTAATCCCTTTTACTCATTTTAAAGCCTTTTTGAGGGTGTGGGGGTCTAATGGGGTGTTATGAAGGTCATGTATGGATGTCCTTGGATGGTGTATGTTAGGATATTTAGACACTTAGGAGTTAGTTAAGATCAACTTGTGTAATATATCCATTAGGTAGAAGTGTGTTTCTTTAGTATGCATTAGTATGCATTTGTAAATATTCTAATCTGACAGTCACGATATGTTCTAGACATAGAGTGATCCGATGGTTCAACTTCTCTTAGATCATACCTACCATTGATCTATGGTTTAACACCTGATTGGTCTATGATCTCTATTTAAAGAGCATAGAGGGTCCTTGGCTAGTTGATTGATTATGAGAAGCTCATGTAACTTTCTTTCTTTTGCATAATAAATTGCTCCAAGTAGCTATTTGGCTGGGGCCGTGGACCGTTTCCCTCTCAAGGGTTTTAACCACGTGATAAACATTGGTGTATTGATCTGTGATTCATTTGTGTAAAGTGGTTGAGTCTTGTTGTTCGTTCCTTTGGGAGTACCCTGTGTACCCTAACATAGTATCAGAGCTTTTATGAAGAGCCGCTTTCGATTTTGATCAAGATTTGGAACCGGTGTTGCTGAAATTTTGAAAGGGTTTCTGGTTCTATATTTTCTATGCATTTGTGGCCTATGACAGCTATTCCATTGCGTTCGGAGTGCCGTTACTATTGAGAAATAGTTTTCGTTTCATTGAAAACCGTTTTCATTTGCTCTAGAAACACCCATTTCGACAAATCTAAAGGTATAATGTTACAGTGATGTTTTTGTTTTTTTAAATCTCTCATATTTTATCAATTTATTATTAGATCTTTTATGTTTTAGTCTTGGGTTGTTGTTTTCCCTGAATACATATGCTCTTTTCCGTGCACCTTGCGTGATCGCGGCGAATCAGAAACAGTAAGGGGAAGTTTTTTTGTCTTCTCGGCTACGTATGCTCTTTGTCGTGCACCTTGTGCGATCACGGAAAATCAGAAACAACGAGAAAACTTGAAAACGTAGAATTTGCGGGTAAGCTAACCAAGATCTAACCTCATTGTGTGGAAATTTTTTGTTTTTGTTTTTGTTTTTTGTTTTTTTTGTGATTTGCAGGAAAAGAAAGCAAGCACGGAACACGAGAGAGAAGAGTCAAAAAAAGAAGAAGAAGCCCCCTTCATTTTTTCATACTTTTAGGTAGCTTTTAAACTTAGCTCACTTGGTCCAAACTTGCTTTACACCTTAATAAGTCTTGAGTTCAAGTCTTATCAAGTTACTTTTTAGTGCATGCAATTTCTATTTTCAAGTTACTTTATTGTAAAAGTGCATCTCACATAAATAAAATAAAATAAAAGTGAGTCACTTAAGACTTTTAATTTATTGCCGCACTATTCAAAAGTCACATTATTGTAAAAGTGAACATCACTTATTCTACAAAAGTGATTCACTTCAAAGCAACTTTATTGTAAAAGTGATTGTCAAAGGTTGATTTTGGGAAGAGGGGGCTTCTTTTTTTAGTTGGTCAAGTTAATATCTGCCACGTCACTATTGGGGACATCTTCAACTTTTTCTTTGATCAAGCATAATTTCATCATCCAGAATCCGTTTTAAGTGCCGTTTTTTTTAAAACTGCATA
Source organism: Pseudotsuga menziesii (assembly GCA_001517045.1). Classification (NCBI taxonomy): domain Eukaryota; kingdom Viridiplantae; phylum Streptophyta; class Pinopsida; order Pinales; family Pinaceae; genus Pseudotsuga; species Pseudotsuga menziesii. The sequence continues at coordinate 2,830 of LPNX010623509.1, read as the reverse complement.
TTTTTTCAAGCTCTTTGCATCCAGACAATTAGTTTCTATTCTTTCATCCATTATTTTATAGTATGGCCACCCCTTGTGATATTATACTTACAAGTTCTAACTGTTTCTCATGGAAATCTCATATGGAAGATGTTCTACGAAGTAGGGGACTTTTCAGGATAACCTCAAGGAAAGAAAAATAACCCACTGATGCTGATAAGAAAATTAAATGGGCAAATAGATGTGATGAATCTCGTGGATTTATTGGGATGGCAATCTCTATTGATTTGCGATTCCACATATCTGACATTGATGAACCTGATAATGCTTGGGAAAATTTGGAATCTGTGTTTGGTAAACACAATGAAATTCGGGGTCATCAACTCAAGAATGAGTTGATTTCCTTACATACAAATGATTTTTTATGCATTCAAGACTATTTATCTAAGTATAAAAATCTTAGACTCTTATGTGCAGAATTCAAGATTAAGAAAGAAGACAAACAATGTATTTATCATATTCTATCCAAACTTGGACCTGCATATTCTGTTTTTGTATCTACATTCTACTCCATGAAAGAATCCTTGACTGCAGCTAGCTATCAAGAGCCTAGCCTTGAATCCTTTTGTGATTCCTTAATTAGAGAGCAAGATAAGCTCATTCATCTTGGAATAATTAACAATGCAGATACATCTGGGAAAGCCTTATGTCCCAACAGAAAGAAAAGTCCAAGCCTCCCAAGAAACATATTTTTCGCAATAATAAGCAAAACAACAAGGGTCCCAAACCCTCTCAGTCAGCTCCTTCTTTAAAAAATGACAAAGGATCTAAGCAAAAAGGAAATAAGACTGAGCATCATTGCAATTTTTGTGGGAAAGATAATCATGATGAATCTTAAGTGTTTTAAGAAGATGGCAGCCTTGGAAGCAGCAATGAAGAAGCACCACATCAGCCTGTCTTTAGAATCTAACTCTCATGGACATGCACTTTGTGCTTCTGGTTACTCTTATACTGCATCTTCTTCTTTTACTTCAATTGAATGGCTCATTGATTCTGGAGTATCTTATCATATGGCTAAGGATAAAGCCATGTTTTCTACTATGCATGAATGTAACACCAAACAAATATTTGTTGGTGATGATAGATCTCTAAGTGTTGTAGGATCTAGAACCATTCCAGTAGAAAATGGTCATTTTAGTGATGTACTATGTGTTCCAAAAATTTCATGCAATTTGTTATCAGTCTATCAAATTACTCATTCAGGTGAAGGTAAAACTTTGACGTTTAGACCTCACCAAGTTGTAATCAAGGATTTTAAAAATCCTCAAAATATCCTTGGTACTGGAACTCTTGATGATATTACCAGGTTGTACAAATTTCACAACTTTGGTTCATCACCTTTTCCTTCAGTTTTTTTTGCTCACAGTGATAACTTGAGCAAACTTTGGCATGAGCGATTTGGTCACTTAAATTATCGCTCATTGCAACAACTATGTAAAGACAATATGGTGACTAATCTTCCGATGGTATCTTGCAAGGATGGTGTTTGTTCTGGTTGTGTACTCGAAAAACATCATCGAGACAGTTTTGACAAACGTGCCTCTTAGCATGCCTCGGTTCCCTTGGAGCTTGTGCATAGTGACTTGTGTGGCCCTCTTCCATCTGCTTCCTTTTCTAGTTTCAAATATTTCTTAACCTTCATTGATGACTACTCCATACGCACTTGGGTTTACTTCCTAAAAATTAAGAGCAAAGTATTTAACATGTTCTTGGCCTACAAGGCCCTTGTTGAAAAACAATATGATCATCAAATTATTAAGTTAAGATCTGACAATGGAGGAGAATATGTTAACAACAAGTTCACTACTTTTTGCACTGAACAAGGAATCCAACAACAGCACACTGTTCCATATACACCACAACAAAATGGTGTAGGTGAACGAAAGAACCACACTTTAAAAAAAATGGCTAATTGTATGATCAGATCTAAAGGACTAAGTCTTCAATATTGGGCTGAGGCCATAAATTGTGCAAATTACATAGTTAATCACACACTCACTAAAGTTTTACAGGGTATAAAACTGGAAGAAGCATGGAGTAAAATTAAACCAAATGTAAATCACTTTCGTGTGTTTGGTTGTGAAGCATGGGCTCACATTCCGGATGAAAAATGGAAAGCATTGCAGCCTAAAAGTGAAAAGTGCATATTTGTTGGATATTCTGAAGATGTAAAAGGTTGTAGAATTCTTCAGCCACATTCTCATGATATAATCATTAGAAGAGATGTTAAATTTGATGAAAATCTCCTGGCCTACGAGCCTAACTTGGCGGGTGTGCCATCTTTGGCTTGCGAGCTTGATTCGGTGATTGTGCCTTCTTCTTCTTCTTCTTCTAGCTTCCTTGACAGGTTTCCAAATCTAGTTTCTGATGATGAAAGTGAGCATGAAAATCCACCTCCGCCTGCTCATGTTCCTCCAATTGCACCAGCACCAATAATTCCTCGATGGGTTCGTTCAACATGTGAAGCCTAGAGATCAACGTCGAACACATTCTTAGTTTCAGTGAGCCTCTTCTCCTTTGGCTCAAGTTTCTGAGAATCATGATCCAGAAACTTTTGCAGAAGCTTCAGGAAATCCAGATTGGGATGCATCTATGGATGAAGAATATCGTTCCTTAATGGAAAATGATACTTGGGATCTTGTTCCTCTTCCAAAAGGAAGAAAACTTGTCAGATTTAAATGGGTCTATAGACCTAAGTATGCATTAGATGGAAGTGTTGAAAGACTTAAGGCAAGGTTAGTTGCCAAAGGTTTTTCCCAAGTTGAAGGGATTGACTACAATGAAACCTTTT
>LPNX010623507.1:2312-97546 GCA_001517045.1 Pseudotsuga menziesii | reverse complement strand
GATTTTTGCTATTTTTAGAGGAATTTTGGTTATTTTTGGAGGAAAAAAGGGGTTTTTTGGCCTTTTGGAGGCATTTTAGGCCTTTTGGAGCCTTTTTAGTGGGATTTTCAGGGAAATATGGTAGGCAAATGAACAAATGAGCCATGAAATGGGGTAGATGAGGTAGTTAACCATTTTTGGGTGTTAACAAACATACTAAGCATAACACATATAATACTGAAGTTTACATGCAAATGGATAAATCCATCCAAAGGAATGAACACAAAACAATACAATAGTAAAGAGAAATCAGAAACAAACTCAAGTAACAAAACAGAAAATAGCGTAACACATATTCAAGGTGAAAAGAAGTAAGGTAACTTTTAATAAATAACCTAAAACAATTCAAATTTAACTTTAATGTTAAATAGAACTATCATCTAACTATCTCAGTCAAAGCATACTTCAAATACTAAAGAAACATAACTTAAAACAATTTCAAAGCACATTAAAAACACTAAAAAATAAACTATGGGTTGAATGACATACTGAACTGTAGGTCTGAAAGGGGTGACTGAATGACAATTTAAACAGGTTGTCTGAATGGTAGTCTACATAGTTAAAATGACAGAAATTAACCTAAATGATCTAATGTTTAGCTGAATTCGTGCAGATGTAAATCTAATGCATAAAGATAATAAGTAAACCTACTTATTAAGCAAATTTGATAGTGAAATAAACTTAAACAAATTCATAAACATAAAGCAATCATTAAGAAATAAAGTAGAATTTAAATGAAATTATACAGAAAAAAAATAAACAGAATTAATTCTACTTTAACTTGATAACAGTGAGATACTCTATATACTTGTAATTGAACTGAACAGTAAACTGGAGATGAAATGATTGAAAGCAAATTAAAGCAAACTATGCACGCAGTTAACTATTTAATTTCAAAAATAAAATTGCACTACAAGAAATAACAATAATCTAATGAAAATAAACTAAAATAGCTACAACAGAAAGAAAAGAACAAATATTACATTAAAAAATGAACCTCTAGTTGATGAGGGGCCCTCTCAACAATCAGGGGTGATGCCTAGATAATTCTTACTTAAACGCAATCATAAACAAAAAAGAATATAGCTCTTATTAAAATGATGGAACAGAGTTACATAATCCTTCTCTTCAAAAATGACTATCTAACAAATGCAATGATCAACTCTCTAACTCTGCACATGAAGGTGTTTATATACAATGTTTACATGGATGACCAAGTCAACCCTTTAGTGGTCGACTACTCTCTAAATTTAGTAAACCATAAAGGTGTCTCACTAATCAAACTCCAGCACATAGCATCCTCCCTTCTTCAATGCATATTGGTTCTCTTTAGCGTGGTTTAGTGCACAGGATGCTTCTTTAGCATGAACATATCTCTTCAACGTGTGTAATGTGGTGCACAACTCCTTCTTTAGCGTAGTAGGTGGAGTGGTGTTGGGAAGAGGAGAGAACACAGAGGCGAGTCTTCTAAAATGTGGGTTAATGCATCAACCCAATGCGTGGACTGTTGGTGAGGCATCAACGATGGAGGCTACAGGATGGCGGATCATCTAGAATGCAAGATTCATTACCCAGATGCATGGAAAGTAAATAGTTTGTAGACTGTTTCAATCATTTTAATTCCTGGAATCAGTTATCAACAGCGCGCAGTCTGGTTAACAATCTAGACGGAAAGTTGAACAGCAAGCTGAATATGCTGGGAACATGTCTAGGATGAATGTAATGTGTGTTTGCTAGTGCACTTAAGAACTATGGTCTGTAGTTACAACATTTAAATGCCTGGAAACCTTCCAACGAGTATTGCGCAGCGAGCTGGAGGATGAGCTGGACATGTTGTGCGCATGGCTAGCCGAATGAGTGTTTGTTGTTAATTCGTCCAAAAATATTATATAACCTACAAACAAATGTACATATCAATTAATATATCAAATTTGCTTCAAACCATGTCACTTTTAATGAATAAAATTATAAAATGATAATAATAAAAAGGATTTTACATAAACCTTAAATACATTCATACCTAGGATGAATAGTGATCTACGTGACATAAAATATGCAAAAATATGACAAAACATATATTTAAATGAGTAATTTAACTGCCAAAAATGATAACAAATCTAGGATTAACATTAACTGATTGTGAACTAGTTTAGTTTTCTAGAGTTACACTAGTGAACCTATAGTGGTGATTTTTCCATAGTTAGTGATCTATGGAGTCAATCCAAGTCATGTGATTCGAATAACTCCTATAGGATTCAAATTTCCTTATCTGTATCATGCGGGTATTACATATAGATTAATGATTATGAAATTATTGTTATGTTGTCAAATTTTTGCCTCGTTTCTAAATAATTTCACCATGATTGTTTGATCATTATAACACTGAATTTATTCTTCCTCGTTCATCTTTATTTCACAATAAGGTTCAATCCATACTAATGATCCTATAACTTGCTAAATTTAACATGGTATCATAGTAGGTTCTCAAGCCAATTTCAATCCTCGAAAAATTCCATTGATGCACTAGAAGAAACTAGGTTCCAAATAGTTCCTAGTATATATTCCTTTCTCCCTATAGATTTATCTAGAGACGTCTAGCCACGTGTGAGGCACCTTGATAATTTTCACATGTCGAATTAGAGAGTGATTGACCTAGTTTTCCTTAGAATTGAAAATTATTTTGCAGGTAAATTGAAGAATTCATAAGAATTGTGTTTCTCCTGAAGTTGCAAAATGGAGAATTCAATAGCCTTTACACCAAGGATACTCGCACCCTTCAACTATCTTGATTAGAGGGAGGATATGTAGATTGTGTTGTACAACAAAATTTTGTACAAGGTCACAATGGGAAAGGAGTTTGAACCCAGAAAACCTTTAGAGAAGTCAAAGTATCTAAACAAATTGGATGAATCCTTTGGTTTCACGTGCATTGATATCTCCAGGGAGTTATTCTTCCACCTTGATGGATTAAAAACTCCTAAGGAAGTAGGGAAGAAGCTTAGATAACTATTTGGAAATTAGGATGAGCTAAGAGTCCATATTATGGAGAATGAGTTGATTGTTTTTCAACCCATCAATTTCAAAACAATCCTACAATTATTCTCCAAATTCAAACCTTTTGTCATGCAGCGTAAGCAGTGTGGGATTTACAAGAAGGATGAGCAATTGGTGCTCTCCATTCTAACAAAACTTGGCCTAGAATTCTCACTATCTGTGTCCACCTTTCATTATGATATACTAGTGTAGTAGGGATTTTTACCTAACTATGTGCAGAAATGGATACCTTTTGTCTATAGGATGGAAGGATAGGATCTCTATGGATGGAAGAGAAAACCTACAGGAAAGGGTTAGTGAACCAAGCAAAACTTGCAGCACACTGTTAATGGAGAACCTAGAAAAAAATTTGATCAAAACCATCTGCAAATAAAACAATCTAAAAAACTAAGCTACCAACAAGAAACACACATTATACAATCCGTTTTTTGATGAAATGGGCCACCATGCCCTAGCATGAACCTACCTCTCTATGGAATGGGATTTGGCTAATGGAGCTAGTGAGGGAGAAGGATGAATGGCTTGAGAGAGATGGATCTCAAGGCACTCACACGGGAAGAGTAACGGTAGGAAAATCAGGAGTGTTTTGAGAGTGACCCCCACCCTTGTATTTATAGCTTTTTCTTGAGTTTTAGGGTTTTAAGCCCTTGGTTAGGGCTTTAGCCACTTTTTAGGTCTTTAATCCCCTTTTGCACATTTCTTAGTGCCTTTGGGGTTTTTAGGCCCCTTTTAGGGGATTTAGCCCATTTTTGAAGGCTTTAGCCCATTTGAGAGCTATTTAGGCTCTTTTATGGGTTTTTAGTCCCTTTTTGGTATTTTTGAGCCTTTACAAGTTTTGTGGGCGTCAATGAGAGTAATGCAATAGATGTCTTTGTGTGGTGTAGGTCATGCAGAGATAATCAAGGGATTTTTTGGGTTAACATATTTCCCCCTGATGTGTGAGGGCAGGAGCTCATCGTATGGCCGATGGACATCATAGGATTTTCTAGGGAGAGGTGGTGCTTCCTGGGTTAGGACATGGTGGCTTTTGGTTTTTGTATTAATATGGTTCCCATCAATGGGTGAGATACAAATAATGTGTGACATGCCTATGGATGAGGTGGGAATACCCATGCTCGTAACAATGTCAAAAGAATATTGTGATCTATTCTCTACAATCTAAGAGTCGATCATATACAAATGATGTTACATAGTGGTGGCCTCATTGATAGGATGAATACAATACTGATCTGAAGAACCGATACATCGGACTCATGGCATTCTTATGGAATGCTATATCTTCACAACTGATGATTTGCTGGATCTGGAAGTGTACATAATTGTAAGGACTTACTGGCATGGAGTGTTAGAGTATTTGAGGTACAATATACTACATCAATCATGAATCTATACTGAAGCCTTGTTTTGTGGATTTTGAACACTTTCTCCAACGCAACCCGAAAATCATAAGGGACATGAACTTGTTTGGGTCCCTCAATAGACTCATCAATGTGCTAGAGTCATGTGACATCTGGGGTCTTTGACCAAATATTGCATGAACCAATACCCTATACGAATCTCAACGATGCGATGATGTAGATAGAGTTGAGCACATGAGACACAACCATCCTGAGAGGCACTAAGGATTCCTCTCAAGTGGTCCAAGGAACTCATCAATGAGGTTAATGAAACTAGGATACATGGACCTCTGGGTCTATCCTCTAGAATAAATGTGTTGTTGTCAACAGAAGGAGACCTTGAACTGACCAAGGAAATGGTGTTTCCTTGACCAGAAGTGTGAGGGAGATGACCAAAGGTGTGAGACAATCTGGGGGCTGACACACTGAAATAGGGAACATGGGTAGGGAATCATGGGGGACTCAAACTTCCTTTGTTCATAGTATGACGGTAGGGTGGACTGGGAATCATATGAAACTTACTCATGGGAAAGGGATCATAGTGGTAATACCAGGGATGTAAGTGCATATGGGAAATACTTGGGGGAGGTATACACTTTTGGTATTGATGGGATCCAAGGAAGACTCATCGTAGAATAATCTAAAAAAAGGTGACCCAAAGTGGGAATGTTGTCGAACTGTTACATGTGGAGTGGTGTTTAAAGACATCGTTGTGGTATGATCGCATGGATTTTTGGAAAGCCCAAGAAAGTAAATGCTCGATGGTGCTTTCAATTTTAGAGGGTTTGAAAGAATGAAGAAGACTCCATTGGGGGATCTTTTTCATTGGTAGTCTCTTGAAAAAGGATAAAAGTGTACATAGGAGAGATCGTTCATATTTGGGGGATGGGAGACTTCTTTACCATTCGTAGTCCAATCAGGCTAGAAAAGGTTAAACTTGTACTGACTAGACGGTCATTCAAATACTTTTATGAGCATGAACGAAACTAAGTTATCTTGATGATCTTTTCTTTAAGGCTAGAAAAGAGCTTAAAGACAACCCATGGTGATCATTTTCATAAAGTTCCACCCCTCTGCCTGAGAAAGCATAAAAAGGATGCAGAGGGGAATGGTCTTGGCTTGAATGTGCCAAGGTGGTCCTTTTCATATGATAGTCTACATGGTTCACAAAAGGAGATAAATGAAGCTATGTAGACTACTTTTTCGATACTTTGATGAGCGGGAGAGGAAGCAAAGGTGCTCAATGATCTTTTCATTCTTTTGAGAGTCAGAAAAGGGATTAAGAGAAACTCTAGTAGGGTCAACTAATAGAGGGGGAACTAATGGTGCTCCCCTTTTGGGAAAATGGATAGTGGTCCAAAGGTCATCTGTGTAGTATGGATTGAGCAAGTGGCTCTTGAACATACCAACACATGCATGGGATGGATCGCAGCAGAGGCATGCGAATTGGTGTAGAAGAGGCATGCACATTGAGATAAACTTCATTAATAGGTTCGAAGGAGCAGTGTAAGTTGTGGTGGACGTATTGGACTACATATTATGTGAGTTCCAGTTCGTAGGAACTTATATGCCAAATGCATGAGAAAGAAATGATCCACCCTCCCAAAAATGGTCCAAGGATCCATGCAAGCTATGGTGGATGGATTAGATAGTTTATGTGAATGACATGTAAACCAAGTTAATATCCAGGAAATGGCCTGTGGAAATTGAACCCAAGTGATAGAACAATTACACTCACAAAATTGCTAATCAAACATGCAAATTTACAAACAAAGGAGACTAAAATTGGAGCATAACACTAATCTATATTGAATAAGTGTACAATATCCAACCTTATGAAGTCATAGGCTGCTGCAATATATAATTACATGAGAGATTCGAATGCATAAGGATGCCATTCAAAATAGTCAAAAAGTAGGTTTACTAAATCTAGTCAAACCCCCCATAGGTGCATAAAGCAGTTTCCAAATCCACTTAGAGGCTCACGAATTGGAAAAGTCAAGTAGGAAAGCTAATAAGGGATGGAAAGAAAATGCATACATGCTTTTATTAGGAGAAAATGATGGAGGATGATGAAGGAAAAAAAAATTCAACTACACCTAGTCTTACTTTCCGTTTTTCCTTATTTCTCAATAATACAGGAAACTTAGCAGAAAAAGCAGATATGCGCTTTGGAGGATCCGGAATAAAGAAAACATGCTAAATATGATTTCTAGGAGGTTTCCCAAGGACTCCATGACTCAGTTTTAGCAAGTTTAACTTCTATGACATGTGGAATACAACTTGCATAGAGTGGAATATAGCAAACTAACTTCTATGACATGTGGAATACAACTTGCATAGAGTGGAATATAGCAAACTAGGCAACTAAGACAAAAAATGGATTAATTAATGTCTAGGGTAGGTAACTATGGGTTGATTATTCTAACACCCCCCATTAAGCCTAACTTTATGAGTAAATATTAGAAAACTATAGGTCCTAGTGACAAGGCTTAGTCACCCTTTACATATTGCATGTCCATTTAACCAAGGAAAGAGGAAAAAACCCAATGGGAAAATCCACCCTTAAACATGGACAATAAAACAAAATTTGAAATAATTGTCATCAATCATGCTTCACAGCATGATCAGCAATCCCTGGCAGTTATTTGAGATTGCTGAATGTCTTCTCACAAAAAACTTTGGTGAAGATGTTTGTTACTTGTTCTGAAGATGCACAGAAGAGTAGGTGAATGGTGCCATCATGCACAAGCTGTCTGATGTAGTGCATATGGATATCAATGTGTTTGGTTCTCTATCTCTAAACTGGATCATTTTATATTTGAATGGTGCTTTGATTATCACAATAGATAATAGTTGAAAAATCCAATTCGAAGCCACACTCACCAAGTATTCCCTGCAACCATAAACATTGAGTTGCTGCATTTACAACTCCTATGTATTCTGCTTCTGTAGATGAGAGTGATATGGCACTCTATTTCTTGATTGACCAGCTGATTGTTCCTTCAGCAATCATGAACACATATCCTGATGTTGGCTTTCAATCTGTGTTGTCACCTGCCCAATCATTGTCAGTAAACTCAATCAAATCAAGATCAGATTTAGCTTTGTAGAAGATCCCATGAGTTCGTGTTCCTTGAAAAAAGTGAAGGATAATTTTGGCTACTCTCCAATGGATCTCATGAGGCTAATCCATGTATCTTGAATCCACACTTGCTACATAAGAAAGATCGGGTCGATTTTTTGTAAGGTAAAGCAAACACCCAATCAACTGCCTATACAGTGTATTATTTACTGTAGGAGAAGAACCTACTTCTTCAAGCTTAACTCCTGAAAGGAAGGGAGTCTTGCTTGGCTTGCAATCCTTCATGTTGAACTTGTTCAGAAAATCTAAGGCATACTTGGACTAATGTACTTTGATTCCATGTTAGGATTGAGCAATTTTGAGACCCATGAATTGGTTCAACAACCCCAAATCGGTCATAGAAAATGCATGGTTTATTGCATCCTTTAAGGAGGAAATATATTTCTTTGAACTTCATGTAATCAGAAGGCCATCCACTTTAGGATAAAACTTGCATAAAAAAAAACTCAATGACAGTAGAAATCCATCAATCTTGGCATACCAATCCCTAGGGGCTTGCTTGAGCCCATACAATGATTTCTTTAACCTGCACACAAAAGATGGATTAGAAACAAACCCTTGAGGTTGCTGCATGTAAATATATTTAGTAATATCTCCATTTAGGAAAGTACACTTCACATCCATGTGATGTACCTGCCACTACTTCGAAGCTGCAATGGCCAAGTCTAGCCTTATGGAGTCCATATTTGCCACTGGTGCAAAGGTTTCATTGTAGTAAATACCATGTAACTATGATTAGCCCTTGGCTATTAATATTGCCTTATATTTCAAAGGTGAACCATCAGCAGCAAACTTAGTCTTGAAAACCCACATTAGAGGAAATTTGAGGTTAAAATAATAAAATAATAGTTATTAATTTTGGAAGAAGAATGAAAAAATTAATTTTTTTGTTCGTATTTTCAACATATCTACCTGTGTTTTTACTCAAATTCTAAGTGAAAGAGCTCATCGGGTATAGAATTTAATTACAAATACAACGAGTACCACAGTGCATACTTTTGATAGACCCCACTACCCCAAAAACAAGAAATTCCTGAAAAAACGTGATGACAACATCATCATAACATTTTTTCAGGTATTTATTATTTTTGGGGTAGCGGGGTCTATCAAAATTATGCATTGTGGGTACTCATTGGATGTAGAATTAAATTCCACATCCAACGATCTCTCCTACCTGAAATTTGAGTAAACAAACAGGGAGATATGTCGAAAATACGAACAAAAAAAGTAGTTTTCTTTTATGACAAATATGTCAATTCAACCATTATGGTTGACTCATTTTATTGAAATTCTATTGGTTCTTGAATTCCAACTCACAAAATTGATTGTTGGTGCATTTTCTTATAAGGCCCATTTTAGACCCCCAATTTCCTCTAATGTTTACATTGAACTAGCTTCCTCCCTGGGGGAAGATCAATCAGTTCCCAAGTGTTGTTCTTCTGGAGTGAGCTGAATTCTTCTTTCATGGTTGTTTTCCATCTTGGATCATGTGATGCATATTCATATGTATGTGGGTCTGATTCAACCATCTAATAGCACTTCTCTGCAAACAAAGGGTCTTTCATACACAAATCACTCTCAAACTGAGATCTAGTCCTCCTACGATCACTAGGATTTCCAGCTAGTTCCCCAGCTGCATGAATGGTCTTTGCTGCCCAATTTGGTCTTGTAGGATTGTCAGGATCTGCAATTAAATCATGATTATTAGACATATCAGAATCAGCAAACTCATTTGTCTCTCCACTTACATTCAATGGTTCTGGTGGTGAAGAAGACTCTCCAACTTCAATTGCTGCTAAAGGCTCTTCTTGGAACTGAACAATCCTTTCAATGAAGGATTTGTTTGTGCTCAAGTTGATTAGATTGTACCCTTTTGAATCGTTAGAATAACCAACAAATAGGCACTCTTGGATTTGGGGCTACAAAGCCTTTCTCTTTTCAGTTGTAATTCTAACCCAAGCCTTTGAGCCAAAAATCCTGAAATGGGTCACATCTGGCTTGTGCCCACTGCAAGATTCAAAAGAAGTCATACCATCAAGTTGTTTATGGGGCACCCTATTCTAGATATATAATGCATATTTTATAGCCTCGACACAAAAAATTGGTGGCAATGTCTTAGCCTCCATCATACAGGTTGCCATCTCTTTCAGTGACCTGTTCTTTCTCTCTGCAACGCCATTTTGCTGTGGTGTGTAAGGGATCAAATGCTACACCTGAATACCTACATCTTTACAATATTGAATGAACTTAGACTTGACATACTCGCCACCATTTTCAGATCTAAGAATCTTGAGTCTCCTCCCAGACTGGTTTTCAACCAAGGCCTTAAAGACTTTGAAGAGGTAAAAAACTTCAGACTTATGCTTTAGGAAGTAAACCCAACAATACCTGGAAAAGTCATCTATGAAGGTCAATACATATTTGGATTGAATCATGGGAATATGAGGAAATGTACCAGAAATGTCATTGTGGATCAACTCAAGAGGTACAGAGTTTGTCTCATGACTAGCTCTCTCAAATTTGTGCTCTGGGTGTTTTCCTAAGATACAACCTTGATAGACTCCCTTGGAAAACTTAATATTTGGTAACCCTATGAACATATATTTTTCACTAAGATCAGAAAGATACTTATAGTTAATATGGCCAAATCTCTCATGTTAAAGCTTGCTCGCCTCATTAGCATGAATCCGAAGAGAAGAGGGGTTTGAGTAGGGTAGAAAATGTGAAAACATGTATACCTTCAAAGTGTGATCTACAACACCTTTTGCAATGACTTTACCATTTGAGATCTCCGCAATATCAACATCATCAGGGGAGAAGATGACCTTCTTTGGAGACCCTGTGTGAGTCATCTGATACACTGACAAGAGGTTAGAGGCAAGACCTGGAACATACAATACATTATTGAACTTACCATGGTCAAGATCAATCCTTCCTTTCCCCAAACTGTCAGTGAGAGAGTCATCTCCCAACATTATTGGTGGACCTTTTGACATGTCAAGAGAGGATAATGCCTCCTTGGTCAAAACCATATGTCTAGAAGCTCCAGAGTCTATGATGAAGCTAGATGAGCTTGATGTGCCAGCAACCAAAGCATGTACTCTCTCTATGTCCTCTGAATTTAATCCTCCTTCCCTCTTCTTTGAGTAATCGGGAAGGGAGATGTTATTATTCTCCATAATTTGGGTCAACATGTCAATTTTATTCTTCATACAAGAGCTCTCAAGACAATAGCCCTTACTGCAGCATGTGCATTTGATCATTTCTCCTTTGTTCTTATTCTTATAGAAGTTCTTCTTAGAGCCTTGGGGCTCCCCTTGAGACTTGTTCTTGTCTCTCTTTTGCTCAGGTGGCTTCTTAGCTTTATTATTGCCTTTTGAATCCACCCTCGAATCTCCAGCAACCAAATCTTGGTCTTTGGAAGGTTTGATGGTGCCCATAATCACCAATTTATCTTGTTCTTGTGTGAGGGATTCGATGAACTCTGCAAGCTTAGGCATCTTCCAGGCTTGAGTTGTCAATTTGGTGGCATGGAAGGTCAAAAAAAACATTGAATAGTCAGGGACAAGATTCGAGAGTATGGCCAAAACTAGTTGATCTTGTTTCTTTTCAATTCCACACTGTTTTAGCTGCAAAAAAAGGGCTTTAAACTTGGAAAAATAGAGTTGCAAGGATTCAAAGCTGCTGGGACTCAAAGAGATCACTTCATTCTCAATTTGATGTCCTCTCATCTCACTTTTCTAACCAAAAATATCTACAAGCTTCTCCCACACTTCATTAGGTGATGTCAATCCATCAAGATGGAAGATGAGGTCTCTTGAAATGCTCAGACACAAAAGACCATAGGCCTCATCCCTCCTATTGTGCCATTTTATTTTCTCTGTAGCGGCATTGGGCTCTACCTCAGTTGCCATAGTCACCCTGTAGATACCTTTCACTCTCAACACTATCTCCATCTCTAATTTCCATTCAATGAAATTAAATCGAGTCAAGATGATCTTCTGAGATTGATCCATACCTCAAAAACTATGCCCTTCAGTCAGCAGAATAAGCTCCCAGTCAAGACGTAGAACCTACAATAGCAATATGGAAGGAGATAAATCAATCTACAAAGGCTTTGATACTATGTGGAAATTGAACCCAAGTGATATAACAATTACACTCACAAAATTGCTAATCAAACATGCAAATTTACAAACAAAGGAGACTGAAATTGGAGCATAACACTAATATGTATTGAATAAGTGTACAATATCCAACCTTATGAAGTCATAGGTTGCTGTAATATATAATTACATGATAGATTCGAATGCATAAGGATGGAATTCGAAATAGTAAAATAGTAGGCTTACTAAATCTAGTCAAATCCCCCATAGGTGCATAAAGCAGCTTCCAAATCCACTTAGAGGCTCACGAGTTGGAAAAGTCAAGTAGGCAAGCTAATAAGGGATGGAAAGAAAACTCATAAATGCTGTTATTAGGAGAAAAGGATGGAGGATGATGAGGGAAAAAAAGTCAACTACACCTAGTCTTACTTTCCCTTTTGCCTTATTTCTCAATAAAACAGGCAACTTAGCAGAAAAAGTAGATATGCACTTTGGAGGATCTGGAATAAAGAAGACATGCTAAATATGGTTTCTAGGAGGTTTCCCAAATGCTCCATACTAATTTTTAGCAAGTTTTACTTCTATGACATGTGGAAAACAACTTGCATAGAGTGGAATATAGGAAACTAGGAAAATAAGACAAAAAATGGATTAATTAATGTCTAAGGTAGGTAACTATGGGTTGATTATTCTACCATGGCCCCAAAAATTAATTACTGATCATAAGACTATGGTATCATTGAAATATAGAGGATGGAATTGTAAAACTAATGGTGCAAATGGCATCCCAAACGGACTCTGTATGGCCTAGTTATGCGAAAAGAAGAAAATAGGTCAAATGGGGCCTATAAATGGGTGGGGACCATGTGGAAGGTGTCATTATCACTGTTCACTGCTGCATTGGAGAGGAGGGATCCAAACTTAGTTTTCTAATTTATTCTGTTTCGACCGGTGATTTCCAATCCATGACTTGCAGGTAAGAGTTCTTGCAAAATCTATCTTTTTCAGTGGTTTACTTTTTGGATTTTCTCACCCGAGGACCCTCTGTGAGCCTGCTAGGTCTTCCACGAGCCAGGTGGCTCTTTTCATGGTTAAAGGAGAGACTGGGTTGCTTATTATTCTGTACAGGTGTGACTGGGTTACTCTTTTCAAGAAGAAAAGAATGATCTGGGTTCACTCCTGTTTGGACAAAAGGTGCGACCCAGTCGCTTTTGTAAGGTTTGTTTGAGAGACCTGGTCACCCTTTTTGGTTTGACAGGTGCGACTTGGTCCTAGGGTGAATTTTTTACTAAAATTTGTGGCTGACAATTGTTTTGTTTTTGTACAAGATGCCTAAGACTATGTGGCAAGAGAGAGACTGCCAAGACCTCCAGGAGGAGGATTTAAGAGATGGGAATGTACGAGGTACACTAGCTCGTTGTGGGTTGATGAATTTTATGCACATTCCAATGATGAAGATTTTGCGTCTACTACTTCAGATGCTTGTGAGCTTCTGGGATGTTGGAGAAGAGGTTTTATTGTATAGGGGTAGTAGATTGAGATCATGCTGCATGACATGTACTTTTTGACTGGGCTCTTGATGCTGGGAGTTATTGGAGACTTGGTGCCGACACTATCTCATGGGGAGACACTTGAGGATTTGTGTGACCAGCATTGTTATGCTACAACATATGTGCTTGGTTCATGCATCTTGTTCTATGATATTGAGGAGCCATGGACACGGGCTATAGCAGCGATGGTGCTGCACATATTGGGTTCATTAGGGAACCACAAGATATCGGGAGGACAGATATAGATGGTAGCATGTGCCATGAGGGGCATTTATTATGGATGGGCTCAAATGTACTTGCTTGCGGTTCGGCGTGTGCTGAACCATGTAAGGGAATCTGGTGGAGAATTTTTTTTGGCTATTTTTTTGTGCTTTCTTCTTTGAGAAAGTATAGACTCTGTGTCCACATTAGGAAGTGTAGGAGAGTGGTCAGTGGGAGTCACGGATGCGTAGATGTCTGAGATGATGGTGCGTGGGGGAGGTGGCAAAGTGGGATGGTTCTTCATGCGAGATTTACTGGAGAAGTGGCAACAGCTCCCGGTGGTAGTTGAGGACTACCCTTATGTAAGGATGAACTATCATGGATATCCTGAGATGCCCCAACCTATAGGCCAGGCTTGGGGACCAGCTGGTACGTATGTGTGATGTTTTGTGTGCTCATATTTATACATAGAGTAGTTTATCTATTTAATAGTTGTATGATTATATGCATAGACTGATTGTGTCTTTGTTTATGTATGCAGATATTGGTCCTCATCCACCACTTGGTCATCAGAGGCGGGTGGTCATGATTACGGAGCTGGAGGTCTCTCCGGGGAACCCTCGTAGGCAGTGGCGAGATTTGGACACTATTATGCCACATTTGGAGCAGCGTGCTGAGGGGATTTATGATGTAGGATGGTAGCGCTTAGACAATGAACTAATTTCTACCTGTCACAGTGTGCCTCCAGAGTGGACCCCTCTAATGAGGAGGATAGTTGTGGACTTTGAGTATGTTTGTAGGGTGACACGAGGGGATGTTCCTGTGGAGGAAGATGATTCCTCCGAGGAGGATGATGATACCAAGGCAGATAATGAGGATGAGTTTGGGTCTGACTAGCAGCTAGTGGGGCTGCCCCTAGTGTGTTGTTGCACTTAGGATTGTTGTATCGCGATGTATATTCCGCTGAGAAAGCATATGTAGCTTATCATTTTGTACTAGACATATTTTGGACATGCGATTTATATATATATATATATATATATTTCTTTTGATGCACGTGGATGCTCTTTTTATGATTTTATATGTGAGTCTTTTATGATGATGTGAATGAAATTCCTAGATGATGTGTTTTTTACATGTGTATGCATATTTATGTGTGATGATGCATGATGTTGTTTTTTGTATGTTTCCTATGTGCGATGATGAATATGCCAATTTAGAATGTCATTATCTATTTGATTCGCTACACTATTGAGGTTCCTGGGAAAATGTGTGAATGTGATGGATTCAAATGTTCTAACCATTTGTTTAGTGCATAGGAATTTTCTAAAGAGGCAGGGATCACATACCTGGTAATAGTTGTTCAACTAAGAGACAAGTAGCTAGAAGTCTAGGAAGACGTCAAGATGGAGGATACCCAACTGGAGGGACGAAACCAAGAGGCTAGTGACACCATCACATTCAGCCTGGTTGTTGGTTGCAATCCCCACACATATTCCATCGATATGGATCAACTCATGTGATGGGGAGTAGATAACCCATGTAGTCGAGACAAGGTTCGGAGACCATCTTCTTGCTTTGTCAGCAAATTCGATGTATTGACACGAAGTAGGATCCATCTGGAGCAGTCAAGGAAACAATACGTAAGACTCACTTTTTTTTAATGTGTGAAACGAAAAAGAACAAGACTTAGCTACAAGCGACTCATTGGTGATTTTAAGCATACAATCTCTTGAGGTAGATCCTATTATGGGGGTTCTCTAATATTTTTCCATCAGAGTCAACAAGAATGTGTGCCCCTTTTTTGAGGCAACGATGGAAGACATATGGGTCATACCACATTGACTTGAACTTTCCTTTTCCCAACTTATCATTGGCTTGGTCATAAACCAGAACCATATCACCTTCGCTAAAGGTACGAGGGTTGACATGGGAGTCGTAACAAAATTTTGACCATGTTTTTGCTACTTCAATGGCTTGGAGGGTAGCGCGATGGTCTTCTATGGTTCAATATCAAGTTGAAGGAGTCATTCTTCCAAAGGCAAAGTGTCAGATAGGAGTTCTACCGCGAGGTAGAGTGATGTGATTTGGCACTCTATAGGGAGTATTGATTCAACGCTGTGTACTAGACGAAAAAGGGGTGAAATCAGTTGCGGTTTTTGTAGATGTGCGATAAGCCTATAGGGAAGAAAACAGCATGTGGTTCCAGTCGGTTTTATGGTTTCCTACCATCCTTTGGAGAATTGTTTTGATGATTTTGTTGATTGATTCAACTTGGCCATTTCCTTGGGGGTAGTAGGAAGATGAGTACTGGTGTTTGAATTTCAACATGGTTGAAAGCTCAGTCCAAACAACATCTTCAAAGTGTTTACCATGGTATGAGACCAACTATTTGGGAACACCAAATTGAGAAATGACATGGTTAAAGAAGAAACATGACATTGTTTCACTTTTTCAATCAAACATGGGCATGGCCTTGGCCCACTTAGTGAAGTAATCAACCGCCATAATGATATATTTATGACTGTTGACCGAGGTAGGGTTGATTGTCATGAAGTTTATTTCCCATTTGCAAAAGGGAACGACTATGACTACGAGGTGTAATGGTGCAGGGGGGGTTCTTTCCTTTGGGGCAAAGAGCTGATAGATGCGACAGTGTTTGAATGCCTCTATGCAATCAGCAAAGATGGAAGTCCAAAAGTAGCCAACACGTAGAATCTTCTAGGCGGTTTCCAGACCTGAAAGGTGGTGGACACAGGCTCCACTATGACAGTCATGAAGGACTATCTCGGTCTCGTCATGGGTGAGGAAATGACGTAAGATGGTATCAATGCCTCTGTGATATAAAATATCTCCAATCAGAATATGGCAAGTGGCTTGATGTCAGATGCATCGCCTGTCTTCACGGTTTAAGTGAGCTGCGAACTTCTGTGTGCGTAAATATAGAAGGATGTCCCCATACCATGGGTCTTCCATGGATATGATGAATAGGAAATCATCAAGGATTTCATCCTTAGGTGGTGGTGACGTGGTTAATGGGAGTAGATATGTCATGAGCATGGCTAGCACTAGTGTATTTTTTATTTACGGGGAAACAAACTCCAAAGTGAATTCTTAGAGAATGACTACCCACTTGGACACACGACCTTGTAGAAGGTGATGAATTAAGAGGTACTGAATTGGGTTGGAATCAACCACTACTCAGGTATTGTTTGCAATGATGTAGTGGCACAACTTCTAGGCTAAGAAAACAACGACGAGGGCCAGCTTCTCCTCGGGTGAATATCGCAGTGGGGGGCCTGTCAACTTTTGGCTGATGTAATAAATCACATGCTCCTAATGAGCATCGTCTTCCTAGAGCAAGAATCTAGCAATGGCATTTTCCAAGGCCCACACATAAAGAATGAAGTCTCTGGTGAATTCTAGTGCCAAAAGTAATGGTGCGGAAGCCAGAGCTTGTTTGAGTGCATCAAATGATTCTTGTGCTTGTTCATCCCAAACAAAGGGGATTTTGTTGCAGAGTAGGTGTATGAATCCATAGGATTTTTATGCATAATCTAGTACAAAGCGGTGAAGGAAGTTGGCCTTGCCTTGGAGGCTCTACAGTTGGCCTAGAGTTTGTGGTATAGGGAGATCAAGGATAGATTAAACTTTGAGAGGTTCAACCATTATCCCTTTGTGGGATACGATGAACCCAAGTAGATAGCCTACTAGAACACAAAAAACACACTTTAGAGGATTCAAGTGGATTTTGTACTTGCGGCATCACAAAAATACTTGCCACAAGTCGTCTATGTGCTGTTCTTGTTTTCGTGATTGAGCGGTAAGGTCGTCTAGGTAGACCAATATGATGTGGATGAGGTCATGGAAACAATACATCATGGCGTACTGGAAGGTGGCTCCAGCATTATTTAGAACAAATGGAATTACTTGATATGTGAATGTGCCCCAAGAGTTGTAAATGCAGTCTTATAACGATCTTCTTTCCGCATCTGAATTTGGTTATATCTGGAAAAGTTGTCCATGAAGGAAAAGACTTCATGCCTGGCGCATGCATCAATGATCTCATCGATGAAGAATGTTGGGAAGTTGTCTTTAGGACAGGTCCAATTCAAATCAAGGAAGTATATACAAATGTGGATGGTACCTATTTTGTATTTATGGGAACGAGATTTGAAACCCAGGTTGTGTAAGCAATGGGGTAAATGAAGTCGGCTATGTGCAACTTCTCAATTTTGGATTTAATTGTGGCAGCTTTGGAGGGATGGATTGGCCATTGCTTTTGGCGTATGGGGACCAAATCAGGCCATGTGTTGATGTGGTGCTCAATAATGGATGGATCCAACCTAGGAATTTCAGTGTAGGACCAGGTGAAGATGTCACGAAATTATTGGAAGAGTGCTTTGTAGGAAGCGATTTCTTCAGGCGAGTAGGGTGCCCCCAACATGATCTCCTCAATGATCTCAAGTTTGGTTGAGATGTTGGTCTTAATGGTTGGCGAGATATTGGCCATGTTTCCTTCTTCGAAACAATCGGGTGTCGGAATGGGATTTTTGAACCAGTTAACTTTCCCATGAATGAAATCCTTTGTCTCAACTGAAAACTGATCCACCAATGACACAGGTTCTTCGGGGATGAAGAACAAGTGATGGTTTATGTCATCCCAAGGGTATTCAGGAGCGTTTAAGGCTTCAAGTATCTCCTTGTCGTTGCATAAGAAATGATGGGACAAGTTGGAGGAGTTGTTAGTGACTGCAGGGATAAGTGGGTCTGTGGAACTGGACACCATGTAGATGGACATGGTATCTGAAGAAGGAGGTGGGGTTGGATTTATTTGATGAGAGTGATATCAATTTCAAGGGAATGTTGTTGAAGGTTAGCTAGGGTTGTTTGAGAATAATGTCCATACAATTCATAAAGGGAGCAAGCATGGTTCATTCACAACGACTTGTTTTTCTTTGTTGGTCCACTTGGGATTTCAACCATGAAGATGTTTTCTGTTGTATCCATGGCATCTAAATGTGTGTAGATCATGAAAATTTCAGGACAATTTTGAGTTGCATGGCACTGTTCATTGCACATGGCGCATGGCGGGATCTGTCGGGGTTCAATTGTTTCTTTCACATTTTTGCCCCTGGCCCTTTTTGGGTGGGGCACAGTAGGTGTAGGTGTAGTGGTTGGAATTTGTGGGCAAGGTGGGGGACTTGTTTCAACCGCAATGGTTTGAACAAGGGTTAACATGACTTGGGGCATCAGAGGTTGGGCTGGTGGATCAAGGTACCACACGAGAATCCCCAATGTGAAGTTGGGTAAGTTTAAGTTAGCCATTACTCGCTTACTCATGATGCCAGGCAGGGGAAATAGGAAGGGAATTGTGTGGATTGGGGAGGAGCCCAAGTAACTCCATGATGATTTCATTTGGGGATGCGGTTGTGGTTGTGGTTGTGCATGATGTTGCGGCTGTTGTTGGGGCTGTGGCTGCAGTTGATGTTTAGGTGTAACAGTGATGGATGAGAGCATGCACAAATCCGTAGTCTCGTTTGGTGTCGGCAGTGGTGACACGAAGGGGAAGGAGGCCATCATGGGGGTGTCAGAAAACAACCCAGGGCCCACATTCAATAATGAGGAGGTGGATGTGTCATCAATGGTAGTGTCGACCATAGGGATAATGTTGGCTGGTGCTATTAGCCCTTTCAGATTGTGATAAGTTAGTTGGTCAACCGTCACGATTTTTTCGTCATGAGGGAACATCATGAGACGAAAAAAAGTGGATGCTACGTCTCTCATGGGATACATATAACTTCTTCCCAAGAGAAGATTATAGTCCAATTGTGCATTGAAAACCTCTATGTTGGCCAGTACTATTTTCCTGGCTAATGTTATGGGGACATGCAGAAGGATACCTTGAGATTTAGTGGGATGGCCATCATAAGCCCACGGAGTAGTGGTAGATGGTTGTAGGATTGGGGACCTAAGTTTCTGCCAAAATAAGATTGACATAACACATGTGGATGCCCCCTCATCGACGATGCACTGGTGTACGACCAGATTCCGAATTGATACTGAAATTTAGAAGGAAATAGTTGATGGAATCCGGGGATCTCAGTTATTTGTGTCAAACGTGATCAACTTGGAGTTAGAGGGGTCTACAACACCGAGGGAAGCTATTAATTCCTTTCACTGTGTTGGGAAAGTTTTAAGTACCTCAAGAGAGGACATGACCGTAGGTGTTTGGGCCAAGTCATCAACAATGCTATAGCTCACAACAGCTCTACCCGTGGCATTGTTGGCAACCCATCGTATGGGAGGGTGTGGGGTAAAAGGGGGTAAGTGAAGAGGCATGTTGGTTGTTTTGGATGTGGATGCCACTGATGGGTCAGTGGGTTTGGTGTTGGCTACATACTGATTTTTCCTGGTCTATAGCTTGACCTCTTCGGTTGTCAGAGCTAGCAGGTAGTGAACACCTATTTCTAATGGTGGAGGTGCAACATAGGCAGTGGAATCAGGTTGGGGAGAAGGTGCGATTGCTACTAGTTTGTTGGTACAAATATTAAACAAATTAGAACATATATATCCAACGATTTAATTGTCAACCTGGAGAAAGCGTAAAATTGTGAGGTACATACAAAATATATGCAGGGGCAGAGTATTTCTAACATATTCTACAGCTGAAATTGAATCTAAGTTATGAAAACAGGAAATTCTATGGAAATAAATCTAATTGTAGAAAACATGAAATTGCATAAATTAACTTGATAAAGAAAGACTGAAATTGCATGAAATATACTGGTATAAAGTAATCAACATTAACTTGTGAGATCACGGTAAATCTATACTAACAATTCATAAGCAAAACATAACTGAAAATCTATATGAACGAATCATAAGAAATAAATTACTGAAAATGTATGTTGACATGGGAGAATCAAACGATGTGCATTAAGAATCATCTCCATTACATAACAATCAAGAATCCCCTCTATGACTAACTCTGAACTATTCTATACTTCTAAACAACTACAGAGATCTGTAACCAAAATGAGGAGAGAGTCCTCCTATTTATACATGAATTCAAGATAACTAATCATAATTATAGATCCACTATCCTCTCAACTTATCCCTCAAAATCCTCAACAAAATATACAACTCATCCCTTCAAATCCTCAACAAATATTGGATGAGATATTCTCTCCACATTTCCATGATCTTCTCCTTGAAGTTAGCTCACATCTAGAAGATGAAATTGGAATCCAAGGCTAGGTGGTCACTTTTGAGCTTGTTAAAGTCTTCAAATACACCTATAAGCATCACCAAATTCACCCAACTTTAAAGTATAATGAACATATGCTATTTTTCTCAATAATTAACCACAAATTCACTCAAAATATTAAAAAGTAAATGATTTTGAAAATGATAATATAAACCCATATTTATTATGAAAGTGGTGAATATTAATGGTTTTATGGAAATATAAGATATGATTAAGGTTACAAATGGTATAGGAAAGATGAATGAAATGTGGTCTTTTTGCAGCTCAACATTCCCCCCAACTTGATTGGTTGCATGTCCTCACGCAACTATGCATTGATTCTTTTTAAAACTTTTGGCTTTGTAGCTCATGCTTTACATGATGATGGTATGTAACAGTAAATCATTCCATGATTTGAAATGCATGAGTGGCAACAATTTTTCTTATGGTTGGTTCTTGTGTGACAACCAAAATAAATGTTGGTTCTTGTGTTAACAACATTCATTTATTTTACTTGTATTTTTGCTGCAATACATAAGATTTAAAAGTATACATGCATTGAAAATGATGAACCATCAATTTACATTAGAAATCCTTTTCTTCGTATTATGAATCATGCCAATATATATAGCATAGTTTGGGAAAGACATGTTGATTAAGGGTAAATGAGATGATGAATATGTAAAATGGTAATGAATAGTTCCCCCCCAACTTAAGATGTATTAGGTTTATGAAAAGGAGAAAGGGAATGTAGTGAGGGAATTTTACAAATTCATTCATTTTCTAGCATTTAAGGAATTAGATGATTAAATATTAGAAAACAACATACCTCCACTTACCCAAAAAGTTGATGGACTTATGCAATAGAAATGTGGTTGTTACTACTAAATATAATGTGAAATGAAGGATTTGAACTGTTGTTTGGTTGGATGAAATAAAATATGAGAGCTAAAAGTAGAACTGTAGTACTCTCATATGGCTGGAAGTATGTTGTTGTAAAAATGCTGATGGAGTCATGCAAAGTATATAGTCTTCACCTGCTAAAAAACCCGATGGTACAATTCTTACCATGCGAATAAATGTGTCGATGTCGAACATCGAAAGAATTCATTGAATTATCGACCATTGCTGAATTTCATTAACCAATGCGAGGCAATCTCACCATTGATGTCAATGAGTGCCAAGGTACCTAAGTACATCTTTCAAAGTGTGAATAAAGGAGTTGATGTCAAGCCACTTGCAAGATCTAATGATCAAGGGACATTGATGTATTCCCATGATTTTCAGCGAGAGAACTTGTCATTAAGGCATGCAAGCTTCAAGGTACTCAAAATGAAATCTAATCTCTATCCCAGATAAGGTGCTAAGGTCGATGGGCCAAGACTTGTTGAGACTTTTTGAAAGGTGGGCCTTAAGGAATCCCACATCAATCAACACGAGTTGTACATAATGAATGGTAGGACTATAGATAGAAGTTATGTGGGTCAAACAGTTTTTATGGCAGGGACAATGAAGCAATGTAGTCATGGAAATGAAGCTGAATGGTTTTATTTATAAGGAAAAAGATAAACTGAAAATGAGAAAAAATGTGTGTGACTCAAAAAGGTAAACATGCGGGAATTCATGATGTATAAGGTAGTGAAAAAGTAGACTCTAACATGGATTATGGATAAGCTTGAAAGAAAAAAGGGTAAGTAATCATGACATGGTGTAATTGGTCTCTGAAAAGATTCTTTGTGGCAGCAAAATGTCATGACATCCATAGTGGAAACTCAACTTCCTCAAGCTTTAACTCGAATATTTTTTCTGAAAAATTTATGCAATTCTGGAATATATTTCTACATGCCATTAGTTCATTTTTAGACCTGCAAAATGTTAGCATTTGCCTGAAACAAACTTGTGAGAGCTTTGAAAATACATCAAATTATGTGCTTAATAAAAAGTGAAAGTGAATAAATAAAAATGCTCTTATACCTTAAAGTAGCAACCATTTTTGTCAAAACCTGTTTCTGAGTGACTTGCAAAAAACAAGTTAGCACAACAATCATAAAATTTTGAGAAAATTCTAAGTTCATTTATTATTTAAAATTTTATGATTTTATTTATTAACTAATACTTTTTAAGATAAGTGCGTCTTTATGTAATGATGATTGAGCGACAAAGAGAGAGGGTCGACCCCTCTAAAAGCAGACTATCTTAATGATCTCGATTAGAGAGGAGTGTGCAAACAAATGATTTTTATGATAAGTTTAGCAGTTTCAATGACTATGTGGAACCCCCTCCAATTGAAGATGTGCCAGGTCCCACTGTGCAAGAATAAAAATTAAAAAGAACGCATAGTTGCGACAACAGATGCCTTCGATTTCAAAGACGCAATTTTTTTTAATATTTTATGTTTTGCTTAGATTACTTTTTATATTTATATTTTACCTATTGTTAATTTGTATTTATCTATTAAATTTTTTTTATTAGTTGAATTTTTTTTATATTTTTTATTTATTTACCTAATGTGTTTTTTTATATATAGATTTTTAATTTTTTTTATGTTGTTATAATAAAAACAAATATTTACAAAATCCCTTGATTTTTTGTTTTATATATATATATATATATATATTTAATTTAAAAAAAACAAATATGTGTAAGTTTTTCATTTTTTAATTTTAATTAGTTTAAAATAAAATATTTTTTATTTTTTTAACTTTTGTATTTGACCTAAATTTTTTATTTTTATTTATTTTTATGTGAGTTGGACGCCATGAATAAGTAAGATTATGGTGAAATAATTACACTTTTGACCAAAAGCACAAGTTCTTCACATAAATATATTACATATTAATTAATTTCGTATTATATTTTTTAATATAATGTCACACTTAAATAATATTATCATAATTTTTAATGTAATTTCAGAACATAAATATGCCATTAGGATTTATAGTGCTTCACAAATCATAAAAACTTGATATATAAATACAATGTTAGAGATTTTCAAGTCCCCACAAATCGAAACATAAATATAACCCATTATAACATATTGAGATAAAGCTACGATTAGTAGCACTTTATATCAAACAAATCAAAGCGAATAAAAAAGTTGACAATATGATAATACAAAATTGAAATTGTGAACTTTCCACATATCAAACAAAAACATCTATTAAATATATTATAAGATTATTTAAATTGAAATTCTGAACTTTGTCGACATGACCAAAGTTACTATGCTCCACTCCAAACACGGATCAAGGTCAACACCTGGACTATAGAACTCTACTACAGTGGAGCACTTTAGCCTGTGTGACTGTAGCAAATAGTAAGGAGTGGATAACTCATATAATATATAAACCCAATGCGACTCAGAGATACAAGCCAAGCTTCTATGCTTAAGGTCAGATCCAACTATTTTCATTCATAGTACATCGAAGTCCACTTAAAAGATCACGTTCAAAATAGCTCTCATTCACATTATGGTAAACATCCATGCAACATTATCTACTAGTTATGTTATTTTATTTATAGATTTGACTATTAATTATTTTACACAATTTTTAATGTTGAATGAATGACATTTATTCCCACAGGACTAAAGAATAATACTAGCGATTTCAGAGCTAACCGGCTCAAAGATTGATGAAAATTGTATCAGTAGGCTATTCCATCATTTTGCAGAGCTTAGCATACCATAGATTTGGTTAGCCAACTCGCATTCAATTTCTTATTGCCATTGTTGTTCCAACATTTTTTCTTCCAACTGTTCTAAATTTTGTTTATGTTCTCTCAACCTTTTGTCCATACCATCACTGGTTGTCTGAAGTTTTGTTATCCTTAGCTAATTATCTCTTATAGTAGCTCTTTCATCCTCTAATTCCTCCTTCCATTTAAAACATTTCATTTCCATATTTTCCTTTAGGGTACGAATATTTTTTTCTATCTCTGCATCAATTACATGATTACTATATATTTGGGCCTGCAATATCTCTCTCCAACCTCAGAAAATTAAGCTTACCAACCAACCAATTTATATGTCCATTTTTAAAATCCAAGTCATGTCTAAACTGTGACATTTGATACTCAAACTTTTGAATAAATGTTTCTAATATACCAAAAATAATGGAAGTTTGCAATCCATTGCAAATTTCATTTTCTTCTAGTTGTTCTGCAAGACCTAAAATTTCCAACTTCTTTGTGCTCAACTCAGTTTCAAAATCCTTCTTTATTTTCTCTATTTTCTATTGAATATCAAATATTACAGTCCTCAATTATAGTCTGTCTGTCTCGAACATGTCGCTTAGCTCTAGTAGTTGTCCTTTGTAAATGGTGTTCTCTACACACCTCTCAATTTCCGGCCTTAGCATCAACCCTTCAGATTCTTCTCTTACTACTACTTCTATATTCTTTATATACTGCACCTGCAAATTGTTATGTTCCATTAAAGACATAATAGTCTCGTCTTTCTTGGAGATTGAACATTCCAAGAAACCAACATGTTCATTATTTTCCTTTATAACCCTCTATAAATTCTCAATGTGCTCATTTTGCAACATTTCTAAACAACACTTTCAACATGCTTTCCATGAATACGCTTTCTCTGAGGCAATTCACATTTTTCTCATCGTTATTCTTGTTTGAAGATCGCTCGACTGAAATGAGAGGAACCGGTTTTATATAGAGTATACTCTACATAATCCAAACATGCAGGCGAGGTGGCAATCCACATAACTAGTATAAATTGGAATAAAGCGAGGGGAGGACCCACCCTACTTGATTATTGGAAGTGGTACAACATGATTTATAAAGCTATTGGTTACGGTTCAACTTTGGCACTAACTAATATATCAAGCAAGATTAAAAACAAAACGAACCAAAGGTGATGCTTCTATGTTGGGTCCCACATCAATGAATGTTGTACCGACTATTTTAGATCATGTCAAGGATGGTGTGAGGACTAAGGTTGAGGAAACTAGTGGAAATGCAAAGAAATCATTTCATATTGCAGATAGTCGTAGATTGGCTTCTATAGAAGGAAGCTGGCTTGGGGCATGAAATACAGTCTCACTGAAACTTGTGCTGGTGTAATCATTTCCTGAATAGGATGATATTATTGTTGGTCGACCTCCATTGGTTCCAAAAACTACAAGAATACGTCCTCTATCATTTCCAAAACAAAAAATAATACATCCAAGGAGAGGAGTTACCACCAGCACAGGACGACACCGTAAAAGGGACAACAGGAAAATTGATAAATAACAGTCCATATGCAAATGAACACGGCATACTTATTTTCCTGCAGTTTTCATAAAGTATTAATGACTCAGATTGCTGCTGAAATCTATTCCAAACCATATCACGAAACAATGAGACTGCATCTGTATTTTGCCTAGTCTAGAGTTCATGTGTCTGTTTTGAACATTTCAGGCACCCGTTGTGATAAACCAATATAAATAGCCTTTGAATGCCAAATGGGGCATGGCGATATCAAGTTTGCAGGCAAGAGAACGTCAATATTTCATATTTTATATAAACACTAAACTTCTATGTAAATGATATAGATTATTGAGAGTGTTATCATATATAATATTGCTACAAGGTATATCTAAAAACACGACAATATTTGATGCTTAGTCATATTCTTCCTAGGATGATTATGATACCAATACACCATTCAGCAACTACATAATTCCTCCAACAGAATATTCACTACAGTAAAGGCATACTTGGCTCCATGCGATTTTGGTGGACAAAAAGTGAAGTCTCAATTTTTTTTTTACTCCATGATCTTGCATGGTATGAAAACCGTGAGTCTCCCATCCTGGTATAAATATTGGGGTGTACGCTGCTTATTGGAGTTAGATTTTAATCGTTAAACTACGGAATCTTTTTAAAATTTTCATTATGCATTCCTATATTGTTACATTTATTGTTTTAATTTAAGGTTATGTAGTTTTTAATAACAAGTAATGAGTATCCAATCTCACCCAGCAGCTCTGGCTGGAATCAAAACCTGTATCAAGTGCATTGACAACATAAACTACTATTGGATAATGCTGTCTATTGGTGGCTCCCGTGTATCGGCTATGGATTTAATTCAAATGGAACATTGAAACTTATATATGCCAGTATCATATATAACTGACAGCTATATGGAAAGACCAAAAATTTTAGTCATAGGGTTTGAAAGTGTAGATCTAAGATAAAAAAGAAGTGCAAATACTAAAATAAGAGGCACTAGAAACTCTTGTCGTGAAGGCGATTTGATTCAAATACAAGAAATGAAGACGATTATTCATGAATACTATTTTATTCAAACATTTAGATATCCAATTTATGATTGAAAATTTTAAACGTAGAATGCAATATGCAAATGCAGAAATGAGTTATCAATCATAAAACCTGTAATAAAACAAATCTACATCAGTCCCTTGGAATTATGAAAGGCAATTGTGAATGCACTTGCAAATCAAGCTGAAGGACAATATACAAATTCAATCATATTCAATCTTAATCTCAAGATATTGATACCAATTGCTATAGGGATAAGACAAGAATAAAAATACTCTTGCACAAAAGAATACAATACAGTAATTATGAAAGCATGAGAAGGTAGGAAATTGCCATACAAATAAGTTGTATTAATTTTTTTAATCTGATTTATTTTTAGTGTGTCCGGCGACAACACAGGTTCCCCTCTGACGATACGAAGAGGGTAAATTAGTTTATGACATTGCAATGAAGTGAAGTTGAGCAATTCATTTTTGGGATTTTAGCGAGAGATTTCTATAATTTATCTTTTGCAAAAAAATGGGGTAGGAATTAGGCGAACTGAACAATGGAAAGAGAGTGCACGAGCCTGAGCCTGGTTCACTTGAATGTCAGAAATATAAAGAGTATCCACATCATCCCTTTCACCTCAGCATTTCTCTCTGCATGTTTAAGTAAACCTAACAAAAACTCAGCTGAATTGACAGACCAGCCTTATCTACGCTTGTTGGTATTATCAGGCATATTTGTAGATAATTTTTTAATAATAAAATTGGATTTTAGGGTTTCCTTGTTGCCACAACACGTGCAGATAGAACCAACTACTTCTCCAATGCGGACTAAGAGGATCTCGAAACAGAATGCTGGTGAATCGGTGGCTTCAAACCATCCATCTATTCTAGCGATTTGGTTGAGTTTTGTTACTGTATTCATCATTTCTATCACTTTCGTGGCTCCTTTTCCATTAATACACCTAATTCTGTTGGTTGTTCTAGAAATATGGCATAAAATCATTCAATATCTGTTAAAATGAAGTGAAAGCATAGAAAACGCGTGCTATATGCTCTTCTCTTATTTGAGGATCCTCACCTGCACATGAGTCTGTTGCGAATGGTAATGAATGTGAAAGATTGGTTAGATAAGAATGCGTGGTGTCCCTGAAGGATCCTAGGAGAAAATCTCTACGGGAGGTAGGTGTGAAATATTTTATTATGCGCATGTTTCAGCCTAAGATAGCTAAGAGGGAAATCATGAACGACCTTTATCATCTAATAGTCTTAAGACTAGGCTAGCGATTCTAATCTGTGGATCGTTGCTCACTCTACAATCGTTTTTACATTTTTTTTAAATTTTATGTTTGCAGGTTGCGCATGGAGGGATGTTTGCAGGTTGCGCATGGAGGGATGTTTGCATGTTGCATATGGATGGTTGAAAGGTTCTACATTTCCAGGTTGTGCATGGAGGACTAAAAGACTGTTTTATTTATTTTATAAAAAAAAATTAAACATATTTTTTCTTTTAAATCTAATATCACTCTTTAGAAATCGCATTGTTTTTTTCTATATATATCTATATCTATATATATATATATAATATAATGTTTATTAATTTTTTTAGTTAAAGGTTTTCTCAATTTAATAATATATACATTAAAATGTAAAACTAAAAACTTAACAAAGAAACTTGATATTTATTTTAAATTTTTTTATATATTTTTTTTAAATTTTGTTCTATTTTAAAGTATTGCAAAATAGGTTTCTATTCTTCACCAAGTCAAAAAATAGATGTTAATCAAAGGGTTTCTATTTTATTTAGATTTAAATTTTTATTTTAAAAAACTAAAACAAACAAAGAATCATAAAAGAACTATTTAGAAAAGAAAAAAACTAGTATTTATTTATTTGTTTGTTTATTATTTTTTATTTGTTTATTTTATTTTCTAAACTTTAATTTCTAATACATTTTTTTCCCTAGCATGACTGAAAATTTATTAAATGAAAAATGGAAATAGAAAGAGATAAAAATTTCATAAATGAAAGATTAGAACAAATAGAAACACTAGAGCAAATTAAAAGCAAAAAATCCTATATGCTAATTTCAAAAACAAAAACTAAAACCTACCTACTTTAGTTTAATTATAATTTACAATCATTTACTTGTAATGAAATTTCCAGTGGAACCATACATGGAAAAGCAGTATAAGAATATTTACATAAGATTTTACAAAATGAAATCTAATATATTCAAAAGTATGAGAAACTAAGGATTGTAAATGTAAATTAACAAAACAAAAATAAAAACAAAACTGATCTAACTTAATACTTACTTAGAAACATTGTTCGATGCAACTCTTGTTTGCATGATGATCACCTGAGATCCATTCTTCATCCTCCTCAATTTCCTTCTTGCATGCTTATTCCTTATCAGATTTATAGAATTCTTGAGATGTTGATTATTCCTTTGCTTCTCGAGGAGTGGTTGCATTTTTAATTGCACTGAAGATCTCCTCTTCTTGGAAAGAGGAGATCCCAACTTTTGCAAAGATCTGAGTGATTAATTCTACACTTACGCTCATCAAATCAAATGCTTAAAAAAAATGAAGAAAAAAAAATACATGACAAATACAAAATACAATACGAAATGAGTTAGTACAAAATGAATGCAAAGCAGAAATAAAAAGTGCACAAAAAATATGTAAAAAAAAAAATTTGAACATTTAAAAACAAGTTAGTATGAAATAAAGAGTAGCCCAAAAAATGAAAGCAATCAAAAATTTACACTACAAAACTATAAAAGAAAACTTGCATAAAAACAAACTCACATTTGCAGAAAATGAAAGAACACGCTTGCAGAAAAAGAAAATACTTTGCAGAAAAATAAACACACTTGCGAAAACAAAGAAACAACAAGGCTTTGGGGTACCCCACTATAGTAGATGCGTTTGGATGTTACACCATGAAAAATTATGGAAATTTTGTAGTGAAGTCATCCTTGTGTCTTACTGTTTTTCCGTCCCTCTTGCTATGTAATATAAAAGTAATCTATCTATCTATCTAAACTTTGATCCCTTTTAGCACCTCCCTGACAACGATGCCAAAATGTTGGTACAAATATTAAAAAAATTATAACATATATATCCAACGATTTAATTGTCAACCTAGAGAGAGCGTAAACTTATGAGGTACATACAAAATATATGGAGGGGCAAAGTATTGCTAACCTATTGTACAACTGAAATTGAATCTAAATTATGAAAATAGAAAATTGTATGGAAATAAATCTAATTGGAGAAAACATGAAATTGCATAAATTAACTTGATAAAGAAACACTGAAATTGCAAGAAATATACTGGTAAAAAGCAATTAACATTAACTTATGAGCCCACAATAAATCTATACTAACAATTCATAAACAAAACATAACTGGAAATCTATATGAATAACTCATAAGAAAGAAATTACTGAAAATCTATATTAGCATGGGAGAATTAAAGGATGTGCATTAAGCATCATTTCCATTACATAACAATCAAGAATCCACTCTATGACTAACTCGGAACTATTCTCTACTTCTAAACCACTATAGAGATCTCTAACCAAAATGAGGAGACAACCCTTCTATTTATACATAAATTTAAGATAACTGATCATAATTACAGATCCACTATTCTCTCAACTTATCCCTCAAAATCCTCAACAAAATATACAAGTCATCCCTTCAAATCCTCAACAAATATTGGATGAGATATTCTCTCCACATTTCCATGATCTTCTGCTTNCCATATTTATTATGAAAGTGGTGAATATTAATGGTTTTATGGAAGGATAAGATAGGAATAAGGTGACAAATGGTATAGGAAAGATGAATAAAATGTGGTATTTTTACGGCTCAACATAGTCCTTGGAGCGGTAATGGGTTTTGGAGCAGCATAGGTGGAGGGCCTGATGGTGTCAGGTTGGGTTGAGCTGGAACTGCCATATTAGTACCATGTTAGACTTCATTCTGAATGGCCTACTTGGCACAATCCATGAAGGGGCATTCAAACGTATAGTGCCCATAAATGTCACATAGTTTGCATAGTTTATTTGTGTGTAACGGAGCGTTGCATCTAGGTGGGTTTGGTTGCTAGGGATTTTGAGCTGGCCAATTCACCCTGGTGCTATTGGGAGGATTTGGTTTTCGACCTCCTCCTTGTGGTTGGTTGTTGCCTCAATTCCTATCTCGGTTATTTATAGCTTTCCCTTGTTGGTTGTTGGGGGCTATTTGGTTGGGAGGATTCTACTGAGAAAACACTTGTCCCAAAGGTGCGGGGGCTTGAGTGGCTTGCACTAATGGTGCATAGTAAACTTGGGGGGATGGGGGTGCCACAAATCTGGTCATATGTCCTGAATATGGTTGTGTCGTCCAAGTAGGTGCATGGGCCTGCTGCTGTGGCATAGGTTGTGTATAGGAGGTTGAAGTTCTAGATTGAGACATCATTCTTGAATAGTCATGAGCTTGATTTGGGTAGGAAACACTAGGGGTGCTTCTTGGGTGGGGTGGCATCATGGGTGGTGTCGCGTGATGTTATGTTTTGTGGGAAACAGAGCCTATGATGCCATCTACGGCATGGGATGCCCCCTATGCATCCCAGTAGGAGGTTCCTGCATGGGGAGCATCTTGAATGATGGTGTAGAGGTATCTAGACTGTGCGTAAATGAGGTCAAACTATTGGGCCTTCAAGATGGCATTTTCCTTTGTTTGGGGACGTTCAGAGGCGACCTCCTTGGCTATGGGTGGCAACAATGTTTTTAGGAACTAGTCAAGAAAGATCCTATCATCAAGCTTTATCTTGCATAAGTTGTGATGTCGCTGACACTCATGGATGTGGTCGATTATGTGGGTCGCAATGTTTTGGTGGCAAGATAGCAAGATTTCCACCCCTTCATCATATATGATGGGGAGCTGTAAATACTAAAGGAACATAAAGTCCAAGGAGTTAAAGTCTGGGTACTTGGCTTGTGGTAGCTCAATGTACCACTTGGCTGCAGCAACTGTGAGGGTGCGCTGCAAAATTCTGAGTCTGATCGATTCATCTACGACGTTGTTTGATGAGCACCATAGATGAGACGTCATTATATGGTTTTGGGGGCACTCCCCTGCCTTCCCTTCAAACTTAGGGATGTCTGAGGGGAGCTTGGTTGGCATGGGAGGACAAAAGGCTTGATGATATATAGGATCATTGGTTAACCTAGCCAAGTCAAGAAAGTTCAGGTGTTCTATGAAAGGGAGGTTTGACCCAGAGGCCATGTGGCCATCCGACGGTGTAGAGGGTCATTGAGAATGGTCTTGATGATGTTGGTTCAAAGACCCGAACTATGGTGGATCGCCTCTTAGGTGTGGAGAAGAGCGTGGGGGATCAATTGTGTCTGGTTGGTAGATCAAATGGTGTAATCTTGTAATGATGATTTGGATCCCAGTTTCAGTGGCTTCCTATTGGCTTTCATGTGGTCACTCGGCCACCAAGACTGTCTGGAAAAATCACTTGGATTTTTTCTCATAGGAGATCTAGTCAATCGGTGGGAGTCATTGCCCATTTTGCTTGGAAATTCCTTTCAGCGGCCAGCTACTTTGGGGTTCCTGTGGTACTCCTCATAATGAGTTTTAGGGTAGATCCCAAGTACTTCCCATGGTTAAGGTAGTTAGGGACTTATGTCCTCAAACTGCAAAGTTATGAATTAATGTAAATTGATTGGTTTTAATGGTTGGCTCAACGTCATGAACTGAGTTTGGTTGATTAAGTGGTGTGGTTGTGTGCAACCTTGTGAGTGAGTTCTTTTTTTTTGAATTATTATCTATTATTATGCTTCAGTTTTGTGAATCTGCAACCATGGTTTATGAATACTTCTTCGCAGATGTTTCTCTGGTTTGTTATGTAGGTTGAATAATGGGTAACCTGTGAAGAGAACGGAAACTAAACAGAATTATGAACTAAAACTAAACAAAACTTTAAGATGTGGCTATTCAATTTTGAACAATTGTAAACCTGTTAGGTGACTACCCTATCCTTGTATACCTCCTATATTAGGAAAGAGTGTTGGGCTCTCAACACAATGGGACAATCCCACCCATAGATCCTCAGGTCACTCTCAGAGTGCAAGGTCGATCAACAGGGAGGACACGAACGCTGTGAGGCCCTCTGGGACTACCACCCCCTATACCTTCCAAGTCATCTATTTTTAGTGGTTATGGAGCAATGACAGTGATAAGTTCCTATTACTATACTTTCTCAACCCTCTGTCTTATCCCAGAATACCCAGAAGGGTGATGACTTGGTAGACGAGGAAGGGCTAGGAAAGGGGTGAATTTCCAAAAAACTGAAAATGGACTTACAGTACTTTAGGTAAGTCTTTAAACATATTTATGTGCATTAACAGCTAACCACACACATCATTA
Source organism: Pseudotsuga menziesii (assembly GCA_001517045.1). Taxonomy (NCBI): domain Eukaryota; kingdom Viridiplantae; phylum Streptophyta; class Pinopsida; order Pinales; family Pinaceae; genus Pseudotsuga; species Pseudotsuga menziesii. Next base: position 64,108 of record LPNX010623507.1, on the reverse strand, counting down.
ACCTGAACAATTACTTGCAGAAACAGACAGGATACTGGACAGTGGCAATAGGGCCGCACTGACAGTACGAAGAACAAAAAAAGGCACTCGAGAGATAGGCCACCCTTTTTAGGGAAAATGTAGCGAGGGGGTCGCTGGTTTTTTCCCAAAATAGGCGAGGGGGTCACCCAAAAACCAAAAACAGGAGCGACCTAGCTCCTGGGAGTGAAGTCGCTCTTTTCAGGCCCAAAAGAGCGATTGGGTTTCTCTTTTAGGGGCTAGCTGAGCGACTAGGTCACTCTTTCCATCCCAATATGAGCAATCTAGCCTGTAAACTAAAAAAATAAAAAATCAGACCTAGTAATGGCCAACAGTAACTGGTACTATGGCCGAACGGGCTTGGGTTGGCCTTAAGAGGGATCGACCAATAATATAAATGATAGAAATAGAGATCTAAACTAGAAATAAACTAGAAATAAACTAGGTCAACATAAATCTAAAAATAAACTGTAAAAACCCAAGGATCCTTTGGGATCGGCATGGTATGGTCTCCAAACTATAGTAGGGATTTTGCCCTAACTACATGTAGAAATGAATACCTTCCGTCTATAGGATGGAAGGATAGGGTCTCTGTGGATGGAAGAGAAATCCTGCAAGAAAGGGTTAGTGAACCAAGCAAAACCTGCAGCACACTGTTAATGGAGAACCTGCAAAACAATGTGAGCAAAACCATCTACAAATAAAACAATCTAAAAAACTAAGCTACCAACCAGAAACACACATTATACCTTCTATTTTTTTATGAAATGGGTCACTATTCCCTAGCAAGAAAGTACTTCTCTACGGAATGGGATTTGGCTAATTGAGCTAGTGAGGGAGAGGGATGAATGGCTTGAGGGAGATGGGTCTCAAGGCACTCGCATGGGAAGAGTAATGGTAGGAAAATGAGGAGTGTGTTGAGAGTGACCCCCACCCTTGTATTTATAGATTTCTCTTGAGTTTTAGGGTTTTAAGCCCTTAGTCAGTGATTTAGCCCCTTTTTAGGGCTTTAAGCCCCTTTCGCACATTTCTTAGCTCCTTTGGGGTTTTAATGCCCCTTTTAGGGGATTTAGCCCCTTTTTGAAGGCTTTAGCCCCTTTGAGAGTTATTTAGGATTTTTTATGTGTTTTTAAGCCCTTTTTGGTATTTTTGAGCCTTTACAAGGGTGTGGGGGTCAATAAGGGTAATGAAATAGATGTTTTGTGTGGTGTAGGTCATGTAGAGCAAATCGAGTGATTTTTTGGGTTAACAAATGGCAACTCCAAATTGGTGAATTCCCTCTCTTGATACATTCATAGAATCTCTTATTTGAGAAAGATATGAGTTGATACAGATGGGATCCCTAAGAGCCTCCAAGAATCAATATCTCTTAGATGGGGAGACCAATAATGTACAAGCCAAAGGGAAACATAAAGGAAATGATAAAATCAACACTAAATTTGAAACAAAGTAGAATTTTGATCCATCGGATGGAGCCTCATGCTCTAAGAAGGACAAACATTAGAGGTTTGATAAGGGAAAGTGCTCCTGGTATAAGAAAGGAAACCATACAGAGAAAGGTAGTATGAAGAAAACCATAGATCATATGTCAAGAATTCTTGAACAACATAATATTTCCCTCCCTGAAGGCACAAGGAAGGATAAATTTGGAGACAAGATTGAATATCATGAGAGTTTCCATGCACTGAAGGTTGGATTTTCAAAATCCCAATCCTTCCTCATTGATTTAGGAGCGTCCAACCACATGGTTGTCTCCATAGAATCATTTTCTTCATTAAATTTATTTGATGGTCCAAGTATTCACATGGTAGATGATACTCATATCCAAGCAGAAGGTAAGTGTTAGCACCATTTTTGGGCTAAGAAGTTGAAATGGGTTAGACCAAATAAAATGAAAGGAAAGGTAAAAAATTTGGCAGCATATGACCTAGGGAATGTGCATAAGGGGTTCTAAAGGTTCCTAGGTATAAAATGAAAAATATGAATAAAATCCTAAGTGCGGCCTAGGAAATAAGCTATGTATGAGAAATCAGCTCCAGTGTTATGTTGTAGTAAGAATCAATGGTATAGATCTGCAGTAGGGGAGATCATCAGCTACATATAAATCTGTAGAAGTAAGTTGCAAGGTTTGAATAAGTTTTATTGCCTGCGGAATGGAGTTAACTTGCAGCAAAAATATACCATTAGATCAATAGATGGAGGAATATATATGGTCATCAAGAGTTTCACTGGTTAAACATGAACGAGAAAATAAAATTTCAAAATAAGTGGAATTGTATAGATCCTTCACCTTTCAATGGTGCATATCGAAGGATAAAAGAGATCTATGGTTGATATGGAATATGCTACAAGAACATGCGCGGAAAAAATAAAGTTTGGAGATTTGTGGAATTTTGTAGGCCCATCAATAATAGATGGCATAGATTTAAGGGTGTTTTTTATATACGGTTCAAATGGATTCCTCTATGTGAACAAGCGCGGGGTAAGTTAAGTTGAAAATAAGTGGAATTAGGTAGGGGACTTATGTTTTAATGGCTCAGGTCAAAGACCAATCCAAATCAAAGGTTGGTATTGATTCCGCAGTTGAAAAGTGCATGGGCAAATATAATTCAGAGACTCAGCGGAATGTGGTAGGGACCACGTCTTTCAACGGTCCAAACGAAGGCATGATCAAGATGAACGACTGATAGTTTTTTCGCTCATAAAAGGTGTGTGGAAAAGAAACTTGGTGATATTATGGAATGAATTAAAATGCATATGTAATCAAGGGCGCATATTTGATGAAGGAATAGATCTAAGGTTGGAAATAGTTTCGCTGATAGAACATGTACACTAGAAGTTGAAAGGAAGATCAACGAAATTGGATAAACAAAAGAATAATTGAATGGTTTAGATCAATATGGATTCAGATATATGACAGATAATATCTCCGCAAAGGGAAAATGCATGTTTCTTAAAAGACTAAGGCTGGGCAGAAAAGTTAAAGAGGTGAGTAAAAGGTGAAAATGATCGACGATGAAGATCAATCGGAAGATAGATATGTGGTTAGAATTCAATCCACAGTTGGAAGTTACAAGAAGAATAAGGGATTGAAGCATAACAAAGAATAAAGAGAAGTGGTTTAAATAGAAAAAAGGATCAACGACTTAGGATGAAAGGTGTAAGATGGACGGCTAGGAAATGTTTCCACTGAGAAAGATGCATGGTGGATAGGAAAGAAAAAATAATATAAAAATGAAAGCACATGGATCCAGTTTATTTGATTGTTTGTACATTGGAAAGCGAAAGTATAGGACTATGTGGAAACAACCAACTCAGAAAAAAAATTGGACCACTTATTAAGGATACCAGGTAGGATATTTATCCTCACTAAGCAAATATTTAAATGGCTGAAGTAGAAGAACTTGAGGTCCAGAATTTAGAATAACAGAAGATTGAATATATTTTCGAGGATAAAGACTCATAAATTTTTTATTCTATACCATTGAATGGTCCATTTTTTCGAGAATAATCAACCCATTTTTTTAGAATAATCAACCCATTTTTTTAGACATTAATTAATCCATTTTTGTCTTATTTGCCTAGTTTCCAATATTCCACTCTATGCAAAATGTCTTCCACATGCCCTAGAAGTCAATATTGCTAAAATTGAGTGATGGAGCACTTGGAAAACCTCCTGGAAACCATATTTATCATGTCTGCTTTATTCCAAATCCTCCCTAGTGCATATCTTCTTTTTCTGCTAAGTTTCCTTCTTTATTGAGATTTATGGCAAAAGGGAAAGTAAGACTAGGTGTAGTTGACTTGTTTTTTTCCCTCAACATCCTCCATTATTTTCTCCTAATAAAAGCATGTATGAGTTGTCTTTCCATCACTTATTATCTTTCCTACTTGACTTTTCCAATTCATGGGCCTCTAGGTAGATTTGGAAACTGCTTTATGCACCTAACGGGGATTTGACTAGATTTAGTAAGCCTGCTTTTTGACTATTTCGAATGGCATCGTTATGCATTCAAATATCTCATGTAATTATATATTTTAGGAGCCTATGAATTCATAAGGTTGGCTATTCTACACTTATTCAATACATATTATTGTTATGCTCCAATTTCGGTCTCTTTTGTGTGTAAATTTGCATGTTTGATTAGCAATTTTGTGAGCGCAATTGTTCTATCACTTGGGTTCAATTTACACATGGTATCAAAGCCTTTGTAGATTGATTTATCTCCATGGTATCATAGCCTTTGACATCTTGACTGGGAGCACATTCTGCTGGTTGAAGGGCATAGTTCAGAGCTATGGATCAATCTCAGAAGATCATCTTGAATCCATTTAATTTATTTGAATGGAAAACATAGATGGAGATATCGTTGAGAGCGAAGGGTCTCTACAGGGTGACTATGGAAACTGAGGCAAAGCCCAATGTAGCTACATAAAAAATTAAATGGCACAACAAGAGGGATGAGACCTATTCTGTGTTTGAGCATATCCAGAGACCTCCTCTTCCATCTTGATGGATTGAAATAACCTAATGAAGTGTGGGAGAAGCTTGTAGAGATTTTTGGTAAGATAGATGATATGATAGGACATCAAATTGAGAATTAATTGATCTCTTTGAGTCCCAATGGATTTGAATCCCTGTAACTCTACTTTTCTAAGTTTAAAGCCCTTGTTTTGCAGCTAAAACAGTGTGGAATTGAAAAGAAGGAAGAGTAGCTAGTTTTGGCCATACTCTTGAAGCTTGGACCTGACTATTCAGTGTTTTTTTTTACCTTCCATGCCACCAAGTTGATAGCTTGAGCCTAGAAGTTTCCTAATCTTGGAGAGTTCATGGAATCCCTCACACAAGAACAAGATAAATTGGTGATGATGGGCACCATCGAACCTTCCAAAGACCAAGCTTTGGTTGCTGGAGATTCGAGGGTGGATTCAAAAGGCAAGAAGAAAGCTAAGAAGCCACCTGATCAAAAGAGAGACAAGAAAAAGTCTCAAGAGGAGCCCCAAGGCTCCAAGAAGAACTTCCAGAAGAAGAAGAACAAATGAGAAATGAGCAAGTGCACATAGTGCAGTAAGGGCTATCATCCTGAAAGCTCCTGCATGAAGAAGCAAATTGACATGTTGACCCAACTCTTGGAGAAGAATAGCATCTCCCTTCCTGATTGATCAAAGAAGAGGGAAGGATGATCAAATTCAGAGGACAGAGAGAGAGTACATGCTTTGGTTGCTAGCACATCAAGCTCACCTAGCTTCATCATAGACACTCTGGAGCTTCAAGACATATGGTTTCAACCAAGGAGGCATTCTCCTCTCTTGACATGTCGAAAGGTCCACCAATAGTGCTCGGAGATGACTCTCTCACTAACAGTTTGGGGAAAGGAAGGATTGATCTTGACCATGGTAATTTTAGTAATGTATTGTATGTTCCAGGTCTTGCCTCTAACCTCTTGTCAGTGTATCAGATGACTCACACAGGGTTTCCAAATAAGGTTATCTTCTCCCCTGATGATGATGAGATTGTAGAGATATAAAATNGCAAAAGGAGTTGTAGATCACACTTCGAAGGTATACATGTTTTCACATTTTCTACCCTACTCAAACCCCTCTGCTCTTCTGATTCATGCTAATGAGGCAGGAAAGCTTTGGCATGAAATATTTGGCCATATTAACTATAAGTATCTTTTCGATTTAAGTGAAAAATAAATGGTCATAGGTGTCATGTCCCCGACCCTCTGACCGACGAAGAGGATGCGACTAACACCAATACAAATCGGAAAACAGCTCCATGATCATGAACAGCCATGAAAACAGTCCCATAACCAGGAACAAGAATAAATGCTGAAATTAAAAGCTTAAACATAATACATAACAAGATCCATAATCCATCAACATTCAGCGGAAACAAACATACATATAAATTCCAGCATTCCCATATTCATCATAATTCATGGAACAATAGATTAAATTGCAGAGATGAAATAGTCAATAGTACTTATCTTTTGATGAAGAACTCACCCCACAACCAGCTACGTTGCTGTAACGTTCCACCCAACCATAGGCCAACGTGCTCATCAATATCTTAGCAACACTTCCACCCCCGATCTGGGCATGATTCCTCAAGGAATAAGGGTCAATGCAGGCTTACACATAGCCAAGGTTTTCCAATCAGCCAAACCCACACATCAAGGTTTTAGTAGGTTGTCAAGGAGCTAGGAAAGGCTAATGCTAAACTAGTGGCCCCAACACCAGTCTTTCCAAGCATAACCATCCTCTAATCCCACTCTCAACAGTCCGAAGACCACCCACTGCATACCACAGCAAAACAATCCCTTCCCAGCCCTGTGAAGAAGGCAAAGACGACCGGTTGATAATCCCAACCAAACGGTGAACACGGCTCAAGACACAAGACAACTCAGATTTGTTATTGGCCCTACCATGGCCAAAAAAACTCAACAGCAACCCAAAAGGCGTCCACAACCTTAGCATCCAAGAAGTAACCCAAAACCAGGGCAAATCGACAGCCACAAACTCAAAATGAGTCATGGCAACAATCCACAGTCTCCAAAAAAAAGGAGAAGCCAAAATCCTAGCGTGGACAATGGAAAACTCATCCCACAGATTTGGAAATCAGTAGTCAACCCAACATCCAACCGCCCATAGCATACAATTACTCAATGCAGATGCTGAAGGACTTACACGGGTAGAAAAGGGAGAGAACAACTCTCAGCCTGTGCGTAAAGGAAGAAGACGGCCCAAACAAAACATGGAAGAAATGCACATGCACAGTCCAAAAATGGGAAAAGAATCGGAGTGTCAACAGCATCCAAAAATCATGGGAAGAACAACAGCAACCCAAAACATGGGTGAAACCAACAGCAAGCCCGAATCATGGGTTAAACCCAACAGCAAGAAAAAATCATGGATTAAACCCATGACTATGACACATACCAGTAGAAATTGGGCCCTTGAGTTCGTTCTACCTACTCGCTGCATGCACAAACCAAAGAAGAATCCAGACTGGTACGCGAGGAAGAACAGAACCGAAGAATCCCTCCAAACGGTGCACATGAGGAAGCTGAACTCATCTCCCCATGAGACAGGAACAGACAATGGCCAGAATGGCCTCATGGAGAGTGTTTCTTCTGCCCCATGCCACAGGAAGAGGAAGAATCCACTGGTGGAGTTGGCACGTGGGCAAGGATGGACAGTCCTGCCACACCCACCACCATTTAGCATTAACTTCCCTAACTAACAAAATAGGACATTAAAGAGGTTGGATGAGACAAGGGAAGATGACACAAGGCTTTCACCCCCCCCAAGACCAAGGTTGGACATCCCCCACACCCTTATCCTTTGGAATCATGCCCTTTTTATTTTAACGTTGCACTACCGTAGCTGGTTGTGGTTTATTTTATTTGATGTGCGTGTTTACATGATGCCAAACTATAATGTGCCGGATAGCACGATATACCATTGGCAACTATCCCCATTGCTGAAACATACACAACCAAATCGATGGTGGGGATTTTGCCTTTAGCTCCTCACCACGATTAATTACATTATATACATCATGCAAATGGGGTCAAAACTGGGGTGTGACATTCCCCTCCCCCTTGGAATAACACTGTCCTCGGTGTTCCAATACATAGGAATACATATACAATACATATACAATTGCACATCAAAATTTCAAAATTTTGCAGATCTGTCCCACGTTCAATTATTTACTTTGAATGTTCAAGACCAAGCCCCTCAGCTTCCACGAACTTCTCCTGCTGGTTCTCAGCTCCAAGCTTATCCTGAAGCCTAGGAACTTTCCGGCTATTTCCCTCATCATGTTCCCTCATTGAGAAGTCCTGGCGTAAATGATGTCCTCCACATTCCTAGCATTTCACTGGCTGCTTCATCTTTACCTGCTCAATTTCCTTTGAGTCTTCATTCCTGGACCGTTTCCCAATGGGTCGCTTGGATGAATGTCCCATCGCTGATCCACCTTCCTTTCCTTTGCCAATTGCTCCCAGAAGGATTTTCACCTCCCTTTGCAAACCAATAGAGTCTTGCAAAATCTGGTGGTTCATTTCATTATGCCTTTTCTGTATCTTGAGCATCTTCCCAAGATTTCCTTGTGTCTTGGAAATCATTTGAAGGAGACTTCCAGCTAAGTCCAGCAACTTTTGATCTGCTATCATGATCAATGTGCACCACCGGGTTTCACTTTTCTCACCTATGAAATGCACCATTGAAATTCTATCAGACCAAGCATAATATAGGCATTAAAAGCAGTCAGTTAATTACCCAATTGGCATGACAGTCCATGTCTCATCAAGGAGGCTTTCATATTTTTCATGCCTTCCCAACAGGCGCATGAGCTCATTCATGTCCATTCTTGGGCAGGGAATTAACTATTCCAGCATTCATAATTTACTTTCAACAAATACACACATTTCATTTTCAGTCATACATGCATTCAACAATCTTTTGTTTTTCACAATGCATAAATATATATATATATAATTAAAAGGGCAAGAGAGAGCATCAAGAGTTTTTCCCCTCTTTGTTTCGTTCCATCCTGGAACCCACACCTTCGTTGTGGCTTTTCAGCTCTCAGCCTCTTTCACTTCACCGTGAATGCTAGACCAATCTCTCTTGGTCATGACACTTAGTGTCTCTGGTCCATTTTAGACCTCTAAACCATGGAGTCTCTCCACATGGTTTGTCTCAACTGCTAGGAACCTCCCGGTCTCACTAGCACCTTTTTTATTGCCGTTCATTCCGAGCTTTCCAGGACAGTCACATGTCCACATGCACCCCTAGGATGCTCTCATAGGGCCTCGCTTCCAGCGATACCTATATCCAAACATTGAATAAATTCACATGTTTAGTTTATTCTCATTAGTTTTATCTCTAGAACAAGAGCTTAAAACATCATAACCAAATCATATACACATGTATATTCATAATCAAAACAATCCAATACTTATCTGTATTGTGCATTTCCTCGTTCGTCCATAGGATCCTGCTTCGCTTTGCAAGCCTTGGGATCGCCTATGGACTTGGATGTTAGGTCAACATGCAGGCTTCTCCTCAACATCAAATAATTAATGTCCAGCCAGTACACAATCATGTCGACTGGGCTTGGAACTTTACCATGACCATTTCTAGGTCTAGGATCTACTATGGATCCTCAGGCATATTACAGCCCAACATACACTTATATCAACAGTACGCTTATATCAACATACACTTATATAAACAATAATGCATACACTTATATCAACAATAACCCTTACTCTGCAGCCCCTCACAACAACCGTTTGCCTTTTACCTTTAGGGTGCAACACCCCACTGCATCTATTTAGCCTATCAACACAAGAAATATAAGCAAACTCATCAGTGTTATTACTCTAAAACTGTAATCATATTTCATATCCTTCACTATCAAGTATTGAGACACCAGGAGTGCGTCCACTCCCTAGGGTGTAATCAATATTGAAAAGCCTTCCATGATCCGACATCAGAAAAGTGTGCACTCTTTTCTGGTGTGTACCATGTAGGCCCTATTCATACTCAAGCAATCGGTCATAATGGATATTAAATCAAAACATGCCCTGCATATTGAATTCAATAATCAAACATGCATATTCTCAGCAAGGGTCACATAACACTTATCCATTTGTCGATGCAGTATGCCTTTGTTAAAGAGGAATGGGGGGCTCCTTCTTTGATTTAATAGTCCCTTGGTTTTCCATCCCAACTCCTTTTCACATTTCATGTTCACACATGTCTTACCGACATAATTTATACCATCTCACTCATGTTGCTACCAAACATGTAGTGCAGATGAGACATTTCCAAAATGTCCAATGGCGTTTCACCCGAAACCCATTTCCAAGGGAAAACCTTTCCATGGATTTTGGCTCTTCCAGGCCATCACACATGATCTTCTTGCAACGTGCACCCCTGGCACATTCATCAAATAGCCAAACAGTCAATCATTATCTAATAATACAATCCAAACTAATTGTTCCATAACCAAGCAATGACATTGGTAATCAAATTCAATAGGAAATTGCAATTCTGTCTACTACAGAAATTAGTTTGCTTCTAACATAATACGAATACCCACTTACAATGCGTCCTCCCGACACAATATTATGCAAACTAATAGTGATTAGTAGTCGTCAGCAATTTCTTAAATATGAAATTCACAATTCAAATTTAACAACCCATTATGCATACCAACTAGCTTTACAGCAATAATACTCTTCTCATAAGGATTGGCTCTTTTACATGGTAGATTCCGGCATTTGTCATGGTCTTACTCTCATTTCCATGCTCTAAATAAGCTACCTGAAACCTGATCTTCAATCATCCAACACAATCTTATGCAAGCCAATAGTGACTAATAGTTGTCAGCAATTTCTTAAATCCGAAATTCACAATTCAAATTTAACAACCTATTATGCATAACAACTATTTTTACAACCATGAGAATCTTTTCATAAGGTTTGGCTCTTTCACATGGTAGATTTTGGCATTGGTCAGGGTCTTACCTCTCACTGCCATGCTATAAATAATCTACCTGAAACCTGAGCTTCAATCAACCAAACACTTGGTAAGTCTGGATGCATATAAACTTCTCATTGCTACAACCATCACTGAAGCATTTTCAGAATTTATAAAATTCAAATACTTCCAGCTGTTAATCACATCAATATTACCAAAACTCATTTACTTCATGCAATAATTATCATACTAACATTTGCAAGGTATAGTCGCAGCATTCATGCAATTAAATGAAATGTTTAGATACTCCTTACTTCACAAGCGTATCATTTGTACCACCTTGCTCTTCCATAGAGCATTTTCGGTAGACAATCGATCATGACTATCCTCTTTATGCACTTACAATCCTGCATTCATAACAACCTTTGAAATGGTCCCTGAATTGTCATCAATTCATCATTTCAGCCATTAGTTATTCATAATATCACATGCACTCATCTCAATGCACTCATGCAATGCATCACAACATTTGCACCTATACTTATGCAATCAGTCACTCACACCCTTCATATGCATCCATCCAATGCATGGCTACAAGATTCATAAAATCTTTTCAATGCATATCTATTCAATGTTACCTTGCATTGATTCAGGAATACTATGCATTCAACATATCATGCATGGCCTAACCATGACTACTTCATATAGGATGTATTACTACAATCAAGATCATCCGTACTTACTTTTCTTGGGCTACCAAGCTCAATCAATATATACAGGCATGACACATTTCTATATTCAAACATCCACATGGTATGAGGTCTCTTACCTTTACCATTCCATGGAATTGTCATAATCAACTCTTACCTTCATGGGTCGTACTTACACCCTTGACATTACTAATTTGGTTGGTATCTTGTAGGAGATTGCAGACTTTGCTCACCATCTTTTGATTATGGACTGGTTGCCTTATCCCTTTCTTCATAGGGTTGCTGGTCACATTTGTCAGCATCAGCAACATATTCAGCGATGTCCATGTTGTCGTTGGTTTTTCCACTAATGCCAACACCAATGAAATAACTGTCATTAGTGGTTCATTATAAATGTATAATCCTCAATATCCTATGTACGTAAAACATATCCTCATGCATTTCATGCATAAAACTTATAAAATGTAGTTATAATCAGCAAGATAGGGTTTAAGGAAACTTCCCTTTTCTAGTCCTTCATCCTTGCATGGAACTCCTCTTCCACACAACAGCTGGTTAGCCTTCATAGTCCTTGCTACCTATGGGCATGCAACTTTCCAGATTTTTCCATACTGACAGCCACTAGTACTTTGCAGCACCGCATTTGAACTCTAGGGATTCCCCCTTGTTCCCTGCTGGATAAGATTTCCAACGCCTATCCACATTCTTCATTCCGACCTCGGGTGTGAAAACCACACCACTTCTAAAAATGAATGTATTCACCAATTCTCGGCATTTTTACACACAACTACATTTTGGACTGGGTGCCAACTTCAGCCACCTGTAAACTCCACTGAAAAACTGCTGAAAAATCCTACTGGAAAATAGTCGAAATCTGCTGGAAAATCCCACTTGAAAATCTCAAAATTTTCCTCTGCAGAATCGACTCTCATTTTGACTATCAGTCCAATGTTTCGGCGGTCAAAACAGCTAATTTCCTCCGCTGCTCATCACCTGTCGGATCCACTAAGAACTACGCATCGGCGATCCGATCTTCTATTTTTTTTTACGTGTCGGATCCGTAGTCATCTAGGCAGCCGCAATGGCGGACGTTCAATCCACTTACTTCATCCGAAGTCGCTCATCGGCTGTCTAATCAACTAAAATTTTCCGACGTTTCAGGTCGATCCTCCTTTGGCTTCCAGCGTATCGGCGGACCGATCCTCTAATTTTCTCTGACGTGTCGGTGGCCCGATCCTCTAAAGTTTTCCGACGTTTTCTATACTTAGAAAAATTTTCTTCTTTTTCGGAAATCTTTCTTCTTCGGAAATTTTCTTCTTCTTTCCACTGCCACTCGGCTACTCAGTCAACTATCCTTCTCCGATGTTTCGACGATCTTTCAGAGATCTCCGCCAAAACTTTCTCTTCTCTTTTGCCGCTGCATCGGCAAACTCATCTTCTATTTTGTTTCGATACTTGCCACTGCATCGGCTACTCAAACATCTAACTTTTTCCGACGGCTTCCATACTTAGACGATTTTTTTTCAAATTTTTCAAAATTTTTCCTCTTTCTACTTTCTTCTGCTGACGGCATCAGAAGTCTTTTCAGCTAACTGAGCCGACGTATCGGCTTCTCAAACAGCTAACACCTTTCGATGATCTCAAGACTTACTTTCTACCACCGCTTGATCGGCTCCATTTCCTTCTTTATGTCGACCAAATTGTTCCTTCCATAGCCGCAACGGCAGAACATCAAACACTATCTACTTCCGATCGATGAACTAATTCTTTGACCGGCATCAACAGTCTTTTCTCATCGAAAGTCTAGTGCTTTTGGCTTCCGCAACAACGGAACATCAAACCACTATCTTCTTCCGATGGCCGATGATTTCTATACTTAGAGAAAATTTTCAAACCTCTTCATGGCGTCGACGGTCAGAGAACTTACCTGTCGGATGTGTAGTCGTTTTTCTATCCACAACGGCGGACGCTCAATCAACTTTCTGCTTCCGACAGATGCCGAACACTTAGAATTTTTTTTGAAATTTTCCCTCCACTGTTCCCATCAGGCGCGCTTCCTTCTAGCTCTTCCGCCACATCGAAAGTTCGTTCCACTAAGTGTTCCGATGGCTCAAACACTTAGACGATTTTTTCAAAAATTCTTTTCCGCCTGCCCCTCGTTGGATGGCCTTTCGACTACACCTTCCGATGTATCGGAGGATCTCCCACTTAGTTCTCTGATGACCCAATGAGATCGGCACTTAGAGATATTTTTGTGGAAGTTTGATGTCATCCATTTTTTATCTCTGCTGGGCAAAAAGAAATCCTGCCTCTGTCACTGCACCCTGGTGGTCCATTTAGGCCCATGCTACAACATGAGCTCTGATACCACGCTGTCACGTCCCTGACCCTCCAGTCGACAAAGAGGACACGACTGACACCAATACAAATGGGAAAACAGCTCCATGATCATGAACAGCCATGAAAACAGTCCCATAACCAGGAACAAGAATAAATGCTGAAATTAAAAGCTTAAACATAATACATAACATGATGCATAATCCATCAACATTCAGCAGAAGCAAACATACATATACATTCCAGCATTCCCATGTTCATCATAATTCATGGAACAGTAGATTAAATTGCAGAGATGAAATAGTCAGCAGTACTTATCTTTTGATGAAGAACTCCGCAACCAACTATGTCGCTGTAATGTTCCACCCAACCATAGGCTAGCATGCTCATCAATCTCTCAGCAACACTGCCACCCCCAAGTTGGGCATGATTCCTCAAGGAATAAGGGTCAATGCAGGATTACACATAGCCAAGGTTTTCCAATTAGCCAAACCCACACAACAGGGTTTTACCAGGCTGTCAAGGAGCTAGGAAAGGTTAATGCTAAACTGGTGGCCCTAACACCAGTCTTTCCAAGCATAACCAGCCTCTAATCCCACTCTCAATAGTCCGAAGACCACCCACTACATACCGCAGCAAAACAATCCCTTCCCAGCCCTGTGAAGAAGGAAAAGATGACCGGTTGATAATCCCAACCAAACGGTGAACACAGCTCAAGCCACAAGACAACTCAGAGTTGTTCTTGGCCCTAGCGTGGCCAAAACAACTCAAAAACAACCCAAAAGGCGTCCACATCCTTAGCATCCAAGAAGCAACCCAAAACCAGGGCAAATCGACATCCACAAACTCAAAATGAGTGATGGCAACAATCCACAGTCTCCTAAACAAAGGAGAAGCCAAACTCCTAGCGTGGAAAATGGAAAACTCATCCCACGGATTTGGAAATCAGCAGTCAACCCAACATCCAACCGCCCATAGCACACAATTACTCAATGCAGATGCTGAAGGACTTACATAGGCAGAAAAAGGAGAGAACAACTCGCATCCTGTGCATAAAGGAAGAATACGGCCGAAACAAAACATGGAAGAAACACACATGCAGAGTACGAAAATTGGAGAAGAATCGGACTGTCAACGGCATCCAAAAATTGTGGGAAGAACAACAACAACCCAAAATGTGGGTGAAACCAACAACAAGCCTGAATCATGGGTTAAACTCAACAGCAAGCAGAAATCATGGATTAAACCCGCGGCTATGACACATACCAGCAGAAATTGGGCCCTTGAGGCCGTTCTACCTGCTCGCTGCATGCCAAAGAAGAATCCAGACTGGTGCGCGAGGAAGAACATAACCGAAGAATCCCTCCAAACGGTGCACATGAGGAAGCTGAACCCGTCTCCCCGTGAGACATGAACAGACAATGGCCAGAATGGCCTCGTGGAGAGTGTTTCTTCTACCCCATGTGACAGGAAGAGGAAGAATCTGCTGGTGGAGTGGGCACCTGGGCAAGGATGGATAGTCCTGCCACACCAACCACCACTCAGCATTAACTTCCCCAACTAACAAAACATGACATTAAAGAGGTTGGATGAGACAAGGGAAGATGACACAAGGCTTCCCCCCCACCCAAGACCAAGGTTGGACATCCCCCACACCCTTATCCTTTGGAATCATGCCCTTTTCATTTTAACATTGCACTGCCGTAGCTGGTTGTGTTTTATTTTATTTGATGTGCGTGTTTACATGATGCCAAACTATAATGTGCCGGATAGCACGATATACCATTGGCAACTATCCCCATTGTCTAAACATACACAACCAAATCGATGGTGGGGATTTTTCCTTTAGCTCCTCACCACGATTAATTACATTATATATATCATGCAAACGGGGTCAAAACTAGGGTGTGACAATAGGGTTACCAAAGATTAAATTTTCCAAGGGAGTCTATCAAGGTTGTATCCTACGAAAACACCCAGAGCATAAATTTGAGAGAGCTAGTCATGAGAGAACCTCTACATCTCTTGAGTTGATCCACATTGATTTTTATGGTCCATTTCCTCATATGTTAATGATTCAAGACAAATATGCATTGACCTTCATAGATGTCTTTTCCAGATATTGTTGGGTTTAGTTTCTGAAGCATAAGTCTGAAGTTTTTGGCCTCTTCAAAGTCTTTAAGGATTTGGTTGAAAACCAGTATGGGAGGAGACTCAAGATCCTCAGATCTGATAATAGTGGTGAGTATGTCAAGTCTGATTTCATTCAATATTGTGAATATGCAGGTATTCAGATGCAACATTCAATCCCTTACACACCATAGCAAAATGGTGTTGTTGAGAGAAAGAACAGATCATTGAAGGAGATGGCAACTTGTATGATGGAGGCTAAGACATTGCCACCAAAGTTTTGGGACGAGGCTATGAACTGTGCATATTATATCTAGAATAGGGTGCCTCATAAACATATTTATGGTATGGCTCATTTCGAATCTTGGATTGGGCATAAGCCAGATGTGACCCATTTTAGGATTTTTGGCTCAAAGGCTTGGGCTAGAATTCCAACTGAAAAGAGAAAGGATTTGCAGCCCCAAATCCAAGAGTGTCTATTTGTTGGGTACTCTAAATATTCAAAAGGGTACAACCTGATCAATTTGAGCACAAAAAAATCCTTCATTTAAAGGAGAGTTCAGTTCCAAGAAGAGCCTTTAGCAGCAGTTGAAGTTGGAGAGTCTTCTTCACCACCAGAACCATTGAATGTAAGTGAAGAGACAAATGAGTTTGATGATTCTGATATGTATGATAATGATGATTTAATTGTAGGTCCTGATAGTCCTACAATACCAAAATGGGCAGCAAATACCATTCATGCACCTGGGGAACTAGCTAAAAATCCTAGTGATCCTAGGAGGACTAGATCTAAGTTTGAGAGTGCCCTGTGTATGAAAGACCCTTTGTTTGTAGAGAAGTGTTATCTTATGGTTGAATCATACCCACATACATATTAATATGCAGCACATGATCCAATATGGAAAAAATCCATGAAAGAAGAATTCAACTCACTCCAGAAGAACAACACTTGGGAACTGGTTGATCTTCCCCCAAGGAGGAAGCTAGTTCAATGTAAGTGGGTTTTCAAAAATAAGTTTGCTTCTGATGGTTCAAATTTGAAATATAAGGCCATATTGGTAGCCAAGGGATACTCATAGGTACATGGTATTGACTACAATGAAACCTTTGCAACAGTGGCAAAGATGGACTCTATCGGGCTAGCCTTACCCATTGCAACTTCGAAGTAGTGGGAGGTACATCACATGGATGTGAAGTGTGTTTTCCTGAATGGAGATATTACTAAATATATTTAAATGTATCAGCCTCAATGGTTTGTGTCTAATCCATCATTTGTGTGCAGGATAAATAAATCATTGTATGGGCACAAGCAAGCCCCCAGGGCTTGGTATGCTAATATTGATGGCTTTCTGCTGTCATTAAGTTTTGTTCAATGAAAGTATGATCCTAATGTTTATTTGAAGCTGATTCATGGTTCTTTTATGATTATTTTCTTGTATCTGGATGGCCTTCTGATTACAGGAAGTTCAAAGAAATAAATTGCCTTCTTGAAGGATGCAATGAACAATGTATTTTCTATGACTGATTTGGGGTTGTTGAGCCAATTCTTGGGTCTCAAAATTGCTCAATCCCAATATGGAATAAAATTACATCAGTCCAAGTATGCTTTATATTTTTTGAACAATTTCAATATGAAATATTGCAATCGAAGCAAGACTCCCTTCCTTTCAGGAGTTAAGCTTGAAGAAGCAGGTTCTTCTTTTATGGTAAATAATACATTGTATAGGCAGTTGATTGGGTGTTTGATTTACCTTACAAACACTCGAATTGATATTTATTATGCAGTAAGTGTGGCTTCAAGATACATGGATTAGCCTCATGAGATCCATTAGAGAGCAGCCAAAAGGATCCTTAACTTTGTTCAGGGAACAAGAACTCATGGGATCTTCTACAAAGCTAAATCTGATCTTGATTTGTTTGGGTTTACTGACAGTGATTGGGAAGGTGACAACAAAGATCGAAAGTCAAAATTAGGATATGTGTTCATTCTTGTTGAAGGACCAATCAGCCGGTCAAGCAAGAAATAGAGTGCAATAGCACTCTCATCTATAGAAGTAGAGTACAGAGGAGTTGTAAATGCAACAACTCAATGTTTATGGTTGTAGGGGATACTTGGTGAGTGTGGCTTCGAATAAAATTTTTCAAATATTATCTATTATGATAATCAGAGCACCATTCGAATCTGCAATGATCCATTTTAGAGACAGAGAAAAAAAAACATTGAGATCCATATGCACTACATTAGACAGCTTGTCCATGTTGGCACCATTGACCTACTCTTTTGTACATATTCAGAACAAGTAGCAGACATCTTCACCAAAGTTTTTTGTGAGAAGACATTCAGCAATCTCAAATCACTGTTGGGGATTTCTGATCATGTTGTGAAGCATGACTGATGATAAGATTTTTAAATTTTGTTTTACTGTCCATGTTTAAGGGAGGATTTTCCCACTGAGTTTTTGCCTATTTCCTTGGTTAAATGGACATGCAGTATGTAAAGGGTGACTAATCCTTGTTGCTAGGCCCTATAGTTTTTTTATATTTACTCATAAATTCAGGCTTAAGGGGGGGTGTTAGAATAATCAACCCATAGTTAGCTACCTTAGACATTAATTAATCCATTTTTGTCTTATTTGCCTAGTTTCCAATATTCCACTCTATGTAAGTTGTCTTCCACATGTCCTAGAAGTCAAACTTGATAAAAATAAGTCATGGAGCACTTGGGAAACCTCCTAGAAACCATATTTAGCATGTATTATTTATTCCAGATCCTCCCTAGTGCATATCTACTTTTTTTGCTAAGTTGCCTGCTTTATTGAGATTTATGGCAAAAGGGAAAGTAAGACTAGGTGTAGCTGACTTGTTTTTTTCCCTCATCATCCTCCATTATTTTCTCATAATAAAACAATGTATGAGTTTTATTTCCATCAATTATTATCTTGCCTACTTGACTTTGCCAATTTGTGAGCCTGTAGGTAGATTTGGAAACTTCTTTATGCACCTATGGGGGATTTGACTAGATTTAGTAAGCCTGCTTTTTGACTATTTTGAACAGCATCCTTATGC
The DNA here is from genome assembly GCA_001517045.1 of Pseudotsuga menziesii. Taxonomy (NCBI): domain Eukaryota; kingdom Viridiplantae; phylum Streptophyta; class Pinopsida; order Pinales; family Pinaceae; genus Pseudotsuga; species Pseudotsuga menziesii. Next base: position 45,344 of record LPNX010623507.1, on the reverse strand, counting down.
ATTCAAATCTCTCATGTAATTATATATTGCAGTAGCCTATGAATTCATAAGGTTGTCTATTGTACACTTATTCAATACAGATTAGTGTTATGCTCCAATTTCAGTCTCCTTTGTGTATAAATTTGCATGTTTGATTAGCAATTTTGTGAGTGCAATTGGTCTATCACTTGGGTTCAATTTCCACACAATTGACACTATTAATTATATATTAAAACTCCTCAAATACTAGGGGATAGAGATTCATAGTATTTTTAGTTCACAGTTTCATTATTTTTCCACTGACAAAACCCTAAATTTTCCTGAGTTTGTCGACTAGTGCGCTTGTAATTACTCCTCTTATGAGAGGGTAATTATGGATGCAACCAAGTCTAATATCATGTGTCCAATCAACCCTCTTTTTATCAGAAATACTTTCTATGTTCCTGTCAATTTTACCCAAGTGTGGCAAAGAGTTTAATGAAGAAATCATAATCCAGTATTTTACAGAGTCTACCATTAAACAAAAGCAGGTTTTCTTCAAGACCTATTTCAAACCTGATATCCAATTACAAAATCAACCCTTTTATGTTGATTATATCCTATTTAATGAAGAAAACCAATGTGTTATAACTCTCACAAGTCAATTTTTAGGGTTAGATACTGATAAATATGTCACAAATCCTTTAATGAGTCTGTTGTTTACCCTTAGCACTGGTCATATTGAGTTATAAGTGTAGAGTTAGTCAGTTCAATCACCCTACCTTAAATTTGATGAGTTTATAGCTAAAAATATTGATTCTCAACTAGTTGACTTCCACAAAATGAGATGTTTTAGGTTCCATTCATATTTGCTCAAAATGTTCGTATATTTTAATGAAGAAAACTTGCAAATTCCTACGATGGTACTTATAGATGAGATGAACAAGGATTCCAGTAGACACATGAATTTTCTCATGTCAGAAGTTTATAATGCATTTTTTAGAAGAAACTGCCTAGGGATCTACCACAGATGAAGGAAATGTTGTAGTTTTATCCTGAAAAGAGAATAGGAGATTAGTTTCTATTGGAACAGGGTACAATAATCAGATTGTATGGGTTTTTTCATCAGCCCTACATTTTTCCTGCATTCTTGATTGTTAGAGTGTTTTCCTTGGAGTTAATCAGACAGAAGTTGTGGTTTGAATTTATGTGTGAATGAAATGAAAGAAAAAATATAGAATCATAATCAAATATATTTTTTAAAGGTAACAGAGATACGATAAACATATATTCTATTAAATGGTGGAAATAGAACAGACTGTAATACAATAGCTAGAATTATCACATACCCCAATTTTGTAAAATAATGTTAATTATTTTAATTTGATTTTCCTAAGACATTATGTTAAATTTAATGCTAAGTAGGAACTGATGACTCAGCAGAGTCAAAAGAAGTGGAATGCAATTTTGAATATTTTATTATTAATAAATTAAAAGTGGAGACAACAGCTTCGGAGAGCTGTTAATAATAGTGTACTGGTCAAACTGGTGGAAAGAATTAGGTGGAGAGTAAAAGACAAGTGGCAGCATCCTCAAACACTTCCTATGTTGCAGGTGGAAACTTCCCTACATTTGGGGTCATGATCCCCCAAGAAAGTGGGATCAGAGTAGGTGGCTCAATAAATGACAACTAACTCAAAAAAGACCTAGGCAATCTTTTAAAAGTACCCAATGAATAGAGCTGAGGCTGCTCAGATATTTCCAGGAGAAGAATCATTTAGGAGGAATGCTCTTCAAGGAATTCATTGAGGAAAAGGGAAAACTGTAAGGAAGGTGTTTTTGAGAGATAATCTGCAGTAACTTGGTCTGATATAGCTTGCTAGCTGAGAGAACTTACTGATAAGTTTAGGGTTTGTATTAAGTCTGAAGACTGGTACTTGATTATTGCTGCACCTAGTTCCAACCAGGGATACCAGAGCAAGCTCAGGGGTCCTGAGGAGTTGCTTTTTGAGTGCTCTCCAGGAGTTGGTAGGGAGGAACGACCTCCCATTGCTGTTGTCGTCCAAGCTCAAGAACAGGTTCTGCCATCTAGTAATCTTTGTTTTACTATCTGTGTATGATTGAATGTTATGTTTTAGCTTATGATGTAAAGATTTAGATGGTTTAGTAATGAAGTTATCCTTATTTTGTCAGTAAAAGAATATTTTTGATGAAAAATAAAACCCCACCTGTGTTTTTCCTCATCTGGAGTGACCAGACCGTACTCCAGCACAGGGGTGAAATTATAAATAAAGATGGTATGATAAAAATGTAGAATAGAATGTTAATGGAGTTATAGAGTATTTTTCTTTGTGTTGTTATCAGAAGAAATATCTTTTGTATTAGGAGTAGTAATAACCTATATTGGAACTGTCAGTCTATTAGAAACAGAGAAAGAAACTATATTATTTACTGATAGTAGCAGGAATGAGTAGATAAAATAGTTTTTGATACAATAGTTACTTTTAGTAACCAAATTGCTTTATAACCTTACAGTTTACTTCTTTCCAGTCTTAACTACTGCATGTGTAATAATCAAATTGAAAGAAAGAATGTCTAGAATCTAGATTTACTTATACAGGTAGTTTAGCTAGTAGCGGATTTCACTTATAAGAAAGTAATATATGTTATTCATTCATTTCTGTTCGATCTAGTTAAGCATAAACAAAAATATACAACTGCTAACCTATACTTCTTAAGATATTAACAGTGTAGTAAATAGATTAGTTCTTTTATGTGTAATTTATAATTATTAGCTTGTAACATAAACAAGACAATATAGAATACAGAGAATGTACAGAAAGTGTAAGAACACAATAATAAAATATTAGTTTATTCTGTGATTATAATTAAACAAAGAATAAAGTTAATAAATGTATAATGATAAGAACATCATTAATATATATAGATAAAGTAATGTTTTATATCATAATATCAACAGTAACCAGAATATAACTCTGTACTCAAAGGCTGTATATGACAGATACATAAATACTGTATTAAAACATAAATTCATTATAAGCTATAGGGTAACAATTATATGACAACATTTACAACTTTTTCAGATAAAGTAAACTAAGTATAAATAATAATAGGGACAATAGTACTTACAGGTAAGATAACATTCTTACAGTATTTCCTTTCTATTATATATGTTGTATGGACTAAGTATGCAAGTTATATACTAAGTATAGAAACAGTATTATTGTAATATTCTATCTAATTTTAGTAACACGAAATAAAATATAACTTCTGTACTTAAAAGGAAGTAACTGTTAGTTACTTAAGCACTCCACAAAGAAACATGAATTGTTTTATTTTAATATTTTTTTTTGTAAGATTATATCATAACATTGACAGTTTTTATAAAACAAACTAAATATAAAAGTAATGTACAGGAAACCCTAGTAATAATTTATAAGAAATATTATGGGTAAAAAAATCAAGTACATGAATGTGCGGGAATTAATAAACAGAGTGACAATACGCTCAACCTATCAAGCTTAACAAGATATTATACAACCTAACTAATAACCTCATAATTCACAAAGGTATATTATAAATCAAAGATAACTACAAAGATACTGTAAATATCTTCTTACTGCCGAGCTTCAAATAATATAATTATAACACAAGTAAGCAAACAAATTTCAGTACTGTTTTATAAATCAAAAGATATTTAAAGAAGACTGTATTAACAACGTAAATTATGGAGTTAGGGTGAAAACCCTGTAATATCAAAATTACAACAGAAGTAAGAAATCGAGGAATTTAAACCCCTTTCCAACTTTAGCTCATGGCCTCATGATTTACACAGCAAAGATAAACAAAAAGTCGGAAGACTTTCTAAGGTCCTCGGTTTCTTCAAGTATTTGAGAGTATGGCTTAATTGCCCTCTGTCTCATTTTACTTCTTACACAGTTTTAAAACAAAAACTAACATATACAGTCACGTCCAGAGCGGGAGCACCCTCGCACAACGCAGGGGCCTCTTCAACTACCAAAAGTATCAAACAAAATAATAGGATAAACTGAAGCCGCAAAGGTTGCAGGCCTCAATGCACCAACCCTCAAAAGTCCCAAATGGACCACACAAGAAGAAAGTGCCATGGTTGAAACCAGGCTTACCCGAAAACCTGCAACTTTTGACCCAACTTGTGCCAAACGTCGTGCAGAAAGGAGGGCCGAGACCTGTAACCAACGAAGAAAATAGTATTGTTAAAAATTGTATGTTGGATAAATATTCATATATTTAAAACAAGACAGTAGAGTGGAGGAAGGACTTATAGTATTCCTACCAAATCTTTCTTTATTCAGGCGCGACCAACTTCGAAAGTAAAACAATGACCAACGCGAGAAGAAAACCCTACTGCAGGGTGGGAGAAGGAGATTAGCAATACAACAAACATCCAATCGTAATCCAGAAGGACAAGACCATGACTCTCACTAAGGAAGGAGTTGTTTTCAGTCAAAGGGTTCGGGTTCGAGCTAGTAAGACAGCGAAACCATGAAGGAAGAACAGCTAACAGATGTCCAACAGTAATACTTGGGATGACACTTCTTAAACATGCTTTTGGACGAGCCCACAAGAAGATAACGAGATGGAGGATACCATTGCAAAGGAGCGGCGCGACAAGGGTGCACCAGCACCATCACAGAGTGGCAGGAGGCCGAAAACTATGGGAGGGATAATGCGAATAGGGTTTGAAGGAGAGACCTTTTTATCCATGCAACACACGGTCACAATGATGCCACATTACCACGTTAATAATTTTCATGCTATGGGTATATTTGTATAGTCCCGGTGATCGTGCTACCAAGAGAAGGATTTCTAATCTTTTGGTATATCCAAGTTCCAGTTTAGTTCTTATTGCAATATCAATCCACCATGCATGTAGTAGGGAAACCTAATAATCATTGCCAAAACTTTGTTAACAATCATCAAGGGCATGGGGAGTCATACGACCCTTATAATTATAAAGTATGGTTTCATAAATCATAAATCAAGTCTATACTTTTTACATTATGGCTTGGCCCTTTGCATACCCCTCTTTCTATACTTTACAACGTTTCCGTCAAACATTTATAATCACAATAATAACAAGAGTCTTGTAAAGTATACTATAAAAGGAGGGAAGTATCGTTGGATCTCTTAGTGAGAACTTACTCACAAGCATTTAATCATTTATCAATTTGTTACATAAAGTTTGTAACATTGTTTTATAATTATACTATTGGTTAATATAAAAGAGATGTATAGAATTAAAATTATAGCAATTATTCTATTGTTAATATTAACTTTAAAGGCCTTGTTTGTGTTTTTCGTTAAAATAGTAAAGTTGGGTAAATAATTACAAAAGAAAATATTAAGGTTTGTTTGGTAAATTTATTGCTTAAATAAATGTTTTTAACCACTAAATTGTAACATGACAAAGGTTAAGCCACAAATATCTTTGACATGAAATCCCTCAACATAGAATTTAGGCCATAAAGCTATTATGTTATGCAATCTTTTAAAGATAGTAGTCCATTAAGGACAGGCCCCTTTTTATATATGAAGGGATAGGATAAAACCTGTTTACAGTAATTATCTATCTTACTAAAAAAATAAGCTTTAGTTATGCTTTGGATCAGTTGATGTGTAAATAAAACTTTGTGCATCAACATGAGTATATCTTTCTGAAAGAGAAGTTTGAAATAAGTCATAAACCCCTTAAACTTCAAAGGTTGAATTTGGAAAAAAGTAATACGTAAACCATTATTACTATACATTACGATGTATATGTATTTGTGCACTTTTGAAAGTAAGCTATTGATTCTATAATTCTGCCATTCTTACTCTGCTTGTAAAGAATTTAGTTAAGGCATTTTGACACTTGACGACTATGATAGATATTGGATAGTTTAGTAATCATTAAGAAATATAAATTTATATCTACTAGAATGAAGAATAGTATAATGAATTTACCTCAATAAGCTTTGGACATTATTTAGCATTTATGTTCTTTACTGAGTTATTTTCTTTATGCGGCGAACTTATATCTGATTGTTTAGAATTAATGTCAAGAAGCACCCGTACCTCTTACCTATAGTCTGTAATAACAGGAAAACTTTCTGCATTAGCTCGAAAGCGAAGTAAGCCCAGAATCTCATGACAGCCCCACCTTGTGGTCGTAAAGAGAAAACAAGTTAGTAAACTGAAAAGAACTGCTCTATCAAATATACATGATCAAATAAATAACTCAGATAACAAATTCAATAACATATAACTAATTAAATAATTAGTTTACTGCATTTATGAAAATTATATGCTTTTAAAAAAAATTAAATTTTTCGAAAAATTTGGGGTTTTGACATAAGGTATCATAGCATAAGGTTCAAACACTAGGCCTTGATGCAGCCCAACTAGCTTCCCTAGAACAGTAAAGTAAAATAATATACTAACATATATTCTGTTTTATGTAAAGAACAGAAAATTTATTTTTTTGAAATTTAACAGGTAGGTATGGAGAAGCTAGGAGAGTATGCTCAGGAGGAGTCTCCAGATATAGAAACAAGACAATTTCCCAGAGAACCTATGTTAGAAGAGGTGATTTCCCACTCCTCAGAGCTGTTGCAGACTGTAAAGGATTTGAATACTGAAATGGAATTAGTCAAGAAGGAGAATGAGAGGATTTTGAAGGTTCGGGAAGAGTTGAACCAAATTTTAATGGAAAAGTTCCAAACTGAAGGAAGGAGGAGAAGATCAGAATCTGAGGATGTTAGTCATCAAAGAAGATCTAAAAAGATGAAGTTGGAAAAAACTGAAAGCAGTTCATCATCTGAAGGGTTCGGTGAACAACAAAGCTACCATACTACTAGTGACAGTAGTGAGGCTGAGTTGTATGATAGAAAGAAGAAGTACAGACCATATGAGGAAATATCAGGGGAGTTTAAAAAGATAAAGCCCCCTACTTTTAATGGAGAGACCGAAAAAGGGGAAGAAGCATTGTCCTGGTTATCCAGGATGAGGAAGTATTTTCATATATATAATTATTCTAATCAACTAAAGGCAAGGATGGCAATATATAATCTCTCCAGAAAAGGACATATATGGTGGCAAGATCTGAAGAGAGTCAAGGGTATCAGGGAAAAAGAAGTTAACTGGAGTACTTTTAAAAGGTACTTCAAGAAGAAATGTTTGTCCGAACAATATTACGAAGAAAGAGCTAAAGAATTTTATGAATTGAAGTTAGGTTCAATGACTATGAAAGATTTGAACAGTAAATTCTTAAGCTTGCTGAGGTATGTACCTTACCTAGTAGACGAGAAACCTAAAGTGCAGCGATTTCTTAGCTGTCTACCATATCACATTAAGGACATAATTGAGTATGATAACCCGAAGACTTTGGAGGAGGCCATGAGGAAGGCTAATTTTTGTTTTGAGCAGAATAAGAAGAAAGAAGGCTTAGCCAACTGGAAGGCTAAGAAAAACAACAATTAGCCTAAGTTTAAGAAGAAGGAATTTGTAACCCAGAGGAATTTCAAAAATAATAAGAATAAAAATTATTCTAACAATAATAATTTCCAGGGAAATAGAAATGGTGCTTCCAATCATTCGAATAATTTTAAGGGCAAGGAAGCTGCAAATAACCATGGGAATTTTACCAAGAGTTTTGAATGTAAGGAGACTGTTAAGTACTGGGAATTTCATGGCCCACACTATGCCTCGGTCTGCCCAAACCGGAAAATGTCAGTCAACAATATCCATACTGTGCAAGAGGAAATGACCATTGGAGAACTAGCAAGGACTATGCCCAGAATAAATGTAGCTTTGGAGAACCGCCAAGCTAACTATCAGACTTCCATGGTGGAAGTGGAAGGTATGATTAATCAAACCCCTGTAACCATTTTAATCGATCCAGGAGCTAGTCTTAGTTATATTGCACCATAGATAGTGGGAAAATGTAAGTTGTTTGTCGATAAGTTTGATAATTCCTGGTTAGTTCAATTAGCCACAGGGGCAAAAAGAAAAGTAACCTATTTTGTGAAAGAATGTGCTTTATTTATGGATGAATTTAAAACTACAATTAAGCTTAATGTTTTACCACTTGGCTCATATAATTTAATGATTGGCATGGATTGGTTAGAACAACATAAGGTAGTTTTAAATTGTTACGATAAAAATTTTACGTGCTTAAATAGTAATGAACAACCAGTAAAGGTTAAGGGTATTCCTAGAAAAACTATAATCAGACAGATTTCTACTTTACAACTTAAAAGAGCTGTTAGAAAAGGATGTAAAGCCTATGCTGTAACTATTATAGATGAGGCAAATAAATCTGAACCAGGTAAGTTTAAAATAGAAGACATTCCTGTTTTAAAAGAATATACTGACGTATTCCCAAAGGAAATTCCAGGATTACCTCCAAGGAGGGAATTGGATTTCACTATTGAGTCGGTACCAGGTGCAGTACCTAGCTCGAAAGCTCCGTATTGAATGAATATTTTAGAACTTAATGAGCTAAAATCATAGTTAAAAGAGTTAATAGATAAGAAGTACATTTGACCAAGTGTGTCTCCTTGGGGAGCACCAGTCATCTTTGTTAAAAAGAAAGACGGAACCATGCGATTATGCATAGACTACCGTCAGCTAAACAAGATGACTATTAAAAAAAATATCCGTTGCCCCGCATAGATGATCTGTTTGATCAAATACGTGGAGCTACGGTGTTCTCAAAGATAGATTTGAGGTCAGGATATCATCAGGTAAGAATTAAAGACGAAGATATCTTTAAGACAACCTTTAGAACAAGGTATGAACACTACGAGTTTGTCGTAATGCCATTTGGGATTACCAATGCCCCAGCTGTCTTTATGTGCTTAATGAATAATATAATGCATAAATACTTAGATAAATTTGTTGTCGTGTTTATTGACAACATCTTAATTTATTCTAAAATGGAAGAAGAACATAAAGAACACCTAAATATAGTTTTACAAGAGTTGTGAGAACAACAACTCTTTGCGAAGTTTAGCAAGTGTGACTTCTTTAAGGATGAAATCCAGTACTTAGGTCATGTAGTGACTAAGGAAGGGATTTCAGTTGATCTTGAAAAGATTCGGGCAATCAAAGATTGGCCGGTTTCAAAAGATGTAACAGATGTTAGGTCGTTCATGGGAATTACCGGTTATTACCGGAAATTCATTGAAGGCTTTTCAAAAATAGCAAATCCGATCACTTCCTTGCAAAAGAAAGGCAAGAAATTTGATTGGAACTCAAAATGTGAAGAATGTTTTAAGAAATTAAAAACCTTATTGACAAGTGCACCTATTCTAAGAATAGCAGAGCCTAGTAAGGATTTCGTGGTATGCACAGATGCCTGTATTGATGGCTTAGGCGGTGTTCTAACTCAAGATGGGAATGTCATTGCCTATGAGTCCAGGAAGTTAAAAATTCACGAAAATAATTATGCAACTTATGACTTAGAACTTGCAGTTGTTATACACGCCTTAAAAATGTGGCGACATAATTTAATAGGCAGAAAATGTATTCTAATGACTGATAATAAAGGACTAAAATATCTTTTAGATCAGCCTAACTTAAATTCTAGACAAGCAAGGTGGTTAGCCTTCTTGAGTGAATACGATTATGAAATCCAGCACATAAAGGGTAAGGAAAATAAGGTGGCTGATGCATTGAGAAGAAACACAAAGCTGAACTTTACAGCAGCAATCAACACTTATGCTTCTGATTTAAATGAACAGCTTAAAGAAGGGGTAAAACAGGATGAAATTTATCAGAAATTACAAATTACAGCTAAAGAAGAACCTACGGAAAGCTTAATAAAAGGTTATAGTCTTAATGAAGATGGATTTTTATTATTTAAAGATAAACTTTATGTGCCTAATGTGCCTAAGGTTAAGTTTCTAATTCTGGACGAAGTCCATAAAACACCTTACTCAGGACATCCAGGTTACCAAAAGACTGTAACCATGCTAAGAAAAGAATATTTTTGGCCTAATATGAAATCTGAGGTAGCTGAATATATTGCTAGATGTTTGGAATGTCAACAAGTGAAAACCGAACACCAACATCCAGCTGGTTTGCTACAACCTTTACCTGTTCCTAACTGGAAATGGGAAGTGATTAGCTTAGATTTTATTACTAGACTACCCAGAAATCAGAATCAAAATGACTCTATTATGGTGGTGGTTGACAAGTTGAGCAAAGCAGCACATTTCATTCCTGTCAAAACTACTTACAAGGCTGCCAATATAGCTGATATATTCTTAAAGCATATTTTTCAATTACATGGAATATCGAAAGTTATAATTTCAGACAGGGATCCTAAATTCACAGGAAATTTTTGGAAGTCCTTGTTTAAGGGATTGAATACAACATTGAATCTCAGCACCTCCTTATGTTAATCAGGTGCTGGAGGATTTATTAAGGATGTATGTTAAAGATCATCCAGGTAAGTGGGAAGACTACTTACATTTAGCAGAGTTTGCATATAATAATAACTATCGGTCATCAGCTAAGTTTAGTCCGTTTGAAATTTTGTATGGACGTAAATGCAACACTCCTATCTCTTGGAATAATCCAGTAGATAGATTGGTGTTGGGACTAGAATTATTGAAGGAAATGGAGGAAATTGTGAAACAAGTGCAGGAAAATTTGAAGGTGGCACAGGATCGGCAAAAGAGCCAAGCAGATTTGAAAAGAAATCCCAAGGAGTTCCAGGTAGGTGAGCACGTATTTATAAAGGTAAGGCCAAAAAAAATCTCTCTAAGACTGGGGAGTTGTGCAAAGCTAGCACCACGTTACTGTGGTCCATTTGAAATTTTATCTAGAATTGGTCAAGTTGCATATCAGCTAGCAATACCACCTAACTTGAAAGTGCATAATGTTTTTCATATCTCTATTTTGAAAAAGTATGTTCACGATGCTACTCATGTGGTTGATTGGAATGTTGTACAGGTGGAACCAGAAGGAGAAATTATGGTGGAACCAGACTGTATCCTCGGGAGGAGGGAAATTACTCTGCGGAACCGCACCATTGGACAGGTGAAGGTGCAATGGAAGCACCTTAGTCCTGAAGAGGCTACATGGGAACTGGAAAGTAACATGCGGGAGGCATACCCAAATCTATTCCAGGAGACTGCATAGGATGAAGAATAAGTAACATCGAGGACGATGTTACATTTTAAGGGGGTGTGTATGTCACATACCCCAATTTTGTAAAATAATGTTAATTATTTTAATTTGATTTTCCTAAGACATTATGTTAAATTTAATGCTAAGTAGGAACTGATGACTCAGCAGAGTCAAAAGAAGTGGAATGTAATTATGAAAATTTTATTATTAATAAATAAAAAATGGAGACAACAACTTGGGAGAGCTGTTAATAAGATTGTACTGGTCAAACTGGTGGAAGGAACTAGGTGGAGAGAAAAATACAAGTGGCAGCATCCTCAAACACTTCCTATGTTGTAGGTGGCAACTTCCCTACATTTGGGGTCATGATCCCCCAAGAAAGTGGGATCAGAGCAGGTGGCTCAATAAATGACAACTAACCCAAAAAAGACCTAGGCAATCTTTTAAAAGTACCCAATGAATAGAGCTAAGGCTGCTCAGATATTTCCAGGAGAAGAATCATTCAGGAGGAATGCTCTTTAAGGAATTCATTGGGGAAAAGGGAAAACTGTAAGGAAGGTGTTTTTGAGAGATAATCTGCAGTAACTTGGTCTGATATAGCTTGCTAGTTGAGAGAACTTACTGATAAGTTCAGGGTTTGTATTAAGTCTGAATACTGGTACTTGATTATTGCTGCACCTAGTTCCAACCAGGGAGACCAGAGCAAGCTTGGGGGTCCTGAGGAGTCACTGTTTGAGCGCTCTCTAGGAGTTGGTAGGGAGGAATGGCCTCCCATTGCTGTTGCCGTCCAAGCTCAAGAACAGGTTCTGCCATCTAGTAATCTTTGTTTTACTATCTGTGTATGATTGAATGTTATGTTTTAGCTTATGATGTAAAGATTTAGATGGTTTAGTAATGAAGTTGTCCTTAGTTTTTCAGTAAAAGAATCTTTTTGATGAAAAATAAAACCCCACCTGTGTTTTTCCTCATCTGGAGTGACCAGACCGTACTCCAGCACAGGGGTGAAATTATAAATAAAGATGGTATGATAAAAATGTAGAATAGAATGTTAATGGAGTTATAGAGTATTTTTCTTTGTGTTGTTATCAGAAGAAATATCTTTTGTATTAGGAGTAGTAATAACTTATATTGGAACTGTCAGTCTATTAGAAACAGAGAAAGAAACTATATTATTTACTGACAGTAGTAGGAATGAGTAGATAAAATAGTTTTTGATACAATAGTTACTTTTAGTAACCAAATTGCTTTATAAGCTTACAATTTACTTCTTTCTAGTCTTAAATACTGCATGTGTAATAATCAAATTGAAAGAAAGAATAGCTAGAATCTCGATTTACTTCTACAGGTAATTTAGCTAGTAACAGATTTCACTTATAAGAAAGTAATATATGTTATTCATTCATTTATGTTCGATCTAGTTCAACATAAACAAAAATATACAACTGCTAACCTATACTTCTTAAGATATTAACAGTGTAGTAAATAGATTAGTTCTTTTATGTGTAATTTATAATTATTAGCTTGTAACATAAATAAGACAATATAGAATACAGAGAGTGTTTAGTACATAAAGTGTAAGAACACAGTAATAAAATATTAGTTTATTTTGTGATTATAACTAAACAAAGAATAAATTTAATAAATATATAATGATAAGAACAACCTTAATATATATAGATAAAGTAATGTTTTATATCATAATATCAATAGTAACCAGAATATAACTCTGTACTCAAAGGCTATATATGACAGATACATAAATACTGTATTAAAACATAAAGTCATTATAAGTTGTAGGGTAACAATTATATGACAACATTTACAAATTTTTTAGATAAAGTAAACTAAGTATAAATAATAATAGGAACAATAGTACTTACAGGTAAGATAACATTCTTATATTATTTCCTTTCTATTATATATGTTGTATGGACTAAGTATGCAATTTATTTACTAAGTATAGAAACAGTATTATTATAATATTCTATCTAATTTTAGTAACACGAAATAAAATAGAACTTTTGTACTTAAAAGGAAGTAAATGTTAGTTACTTAAGCACTCCACAAAGAAACATGAATTGTTTTATTTTAATCTTTTTTTTGTAAGATTATATAATAACATTGACAGTTTTTATAAAACAAACCAAATATAAAAGTAATGTACAGGAAACCCTAGTAATAATTTATAAGAAATATTATGGGTAAAAAAATCAAGTACATGAATGTGCGGGAATTAATAAACAGAGTGACAGTACACTCAACCTATCAAGATTAACCATATATTATACAACCTAACTAATAACCTCATAATTCATAGAGGTATATTATAAATCAAAGATAACTACAAAGATACTGTAAATATCTTCTTAGTGTCGAGCTTCAAATAATATAAATATAACAGAAGTAAACAAACAAATTCCAGTACTGTTTTATTAATCAAAAGATATTTAAAGAAGACAGTATTAACAACGTATATTATGGAGTTAGGGTGAAAACCCTATAATATAAAAATTACAACAGAAGTAAGAAATCGAGGAATTTAAACCCCTTTCCAACTTTAGCTCATGGCCTCATGATTTACACAGTAAAGATAAACAAAAAGTCGGAAGACTTTCTAAGGCCCTCGGCTTCTTCAAGTATTTGAGAGTATGGCTTAAATTCCCTATGTCTCATTCTACTTCTTACACAGTTTTAAAACAAAAACTAAAATATACAGTTACGGCCGGAGCCAGAGCACCCTCGCACAACGCAGGGGCCTCTTCAACTACAAAAAGTATAAAAAAAAATAACAGGATAAACTGAAGCCGCAAAGGTTGCAGGCCTCGATGCACCAACCCTCAAAATTCCCAAAGGGACCACACAAGAATAAAGTGCCATGGTTGAAACCAGGCTTACCCGAAAACCTGCAACTGTTGACCCAACTTGTTCCAAACACCGCGCAGAAGGGAGGGCCGAGACCTGTAACCAACGAAGAAAATAGTATTGTTAAAGCTTGTATGCTGGATAAATATTCATATATTTAAAACAAGATAGCAGAGTGGAGGAAGGACTTATAGTATTCCTACCAAATCTTTCTTTATTCAGGCGCGACCACCTTTGACAGTAAAACAACCACCAACGCGAGAAGAAAACCCTTCTGCAGGGTGGGAGAAGGAGATTAGCAATACAACAAACATCCAATCACAATCTAGAAGGACAAGAACATGGCTCTCACTGAGGAAGGAGTTGTTTTTAGTCAAAGGGTTCAGGTTCGAGCTAGTAAGACAGCGAAACCCTGAAGGAAGAACAACTAATAGATGCCCAACAGTAATACTTGGGACGACACTTCTTAAACGTGCTTTTGGATGAGCCCACAAGAAGATAATGAGCTGGAGGATACCATTGCAGAGGAGCAATGCGACAAGGGTGCACCAGTACCATCGTAGAGTGGCAGGAGGCCGAAAACTACGGGAGGGATAATGAGAATAGGGTTTGAAGGAGAGACCTTTTTATCCATGCAGCACACGGTCACAATGATGCCACATTACCACATTAATAATTTTCATGCTGTGGGTAGATTTGTATAGTCTCGGTGATCATGCTACCAAGAGAAGGATTTCTAATCTTTTGGTATATCCAAGTTCCACTTTAGTTCTTATTGCAATATCAGTCCACCATGCACATAGTAGGGAAACCTAATAATCATTACCAAAACTTTGTTAACAATCATCGAGGGCATGGGGAATCATATGACCCTTATACTTATAAAGTATGGTTTCATAAATCATAAATCAAGTCTATCCTTTTTACATTATGGCTTGGCCCTTTGCATACCCCTCTTTCTATACTTTACAATGTTTCCATCAAACATTTATAATCACAATAATAACAAGAGTCTTGTAAAGTATACTATAAAAAGAGGGAAGTATCGTTGGATCTGTTAGTGAGAACTTACTCACAAGCATTTAATCATTTATCAATTTGTTACATAAAGTTTGTAACATTGTTTTATAAGTATACTATTGGTTAATATAAAAGAGATGTATAGAATTAAAATTATAGCAATTATTCTATTGTTAATATTAACTTTAAAGGCCTTGTTTGTGTTTTTCATTAAAATAGTAAAGTTGGGTAAATAATTACAAAAGAAAATATTAACGTTTGTTTGGTAAATGTATTGCTTAAATAAATGTTTTTAACCAGTCAATTGTAACATGACAAAGGTTAAGACACAAATCTCTTTGACATGAAATCCCTCAACATAGAAGTTAGGCCATAAAGCTATTATGTTATGCAATCTTTTAAAGATAGTAGTCCATTAAGGACAGGCCCCTTTTTATATATGAAGGGATAGGATAAAACCTGTTTACAGTAAGTATCTATCTTACTAAAAAAATAAGCTTTAGTTATGCTTTGGATCAGTTGATGTGTAAATAAAACTCTGTGCATCAACATGAGTATATCTTTCTCAAAGAGTAGTTTGAAATAAGTGGTAAACCCCTTAAACTTCAAAGGTTGAATTTCGAAAACAATAATATGTAAACCATTATTACTATACATTACAATGTATATGTATTTGTGCGCTTTTGAAAGTAAGCTATTGATTCTATAATTCTGCCATTCTTACTCTACTTGTAAAGAATTTAGTTAAGGCATTTTGACACTTGACGACTATGATAGATATCGGATAGTTCAGTAATCATTAAGAAATATAAATTTACATCTACTAGAATGAAGAACAGTATAATGAATTTACCTCAATAAGCTTTGGACATTATTTAGCATTTATGTTCTTTACATAGTTATTTTCTTTATGCGATGAACTTATATCTGATTGTTTAGAATTAATGTCAAGTAGTACCCGAACCTCTTACCTGTAGTCTGTAAGAACATGAAAACTTTCTGCATTAGCTCGAAAGCTAAGTAAGCCCAGAATCTCATGACAGCCCTACCTTGTGGTCGTAAAGAGAAAAGAAGTCAGTAAACTGAAAAGAACTGCTCTATCAAATATACATGATCAAGTAAATAACTCAGATAACGAATTCAGTAACATATAACTAATTAAATAATTAGTTTACTGCATTTATGAAAATTATATGCTTTTAAAAAATTTTAAATTTTTCGGAAAATTTGGGGTTTTGACAAGAATGGTGGTAGCTATCTCTAAGAATAGATGTGACTGCTATGCTCATTCATGCAAAATTGAATACAAAATGAGGACAAAGGGGCCTATTTATAGTAATAATGAGAGAGAGAACCTGAAAATTCCAAAACATAACCCTAGAAGATGAACCGTCATAAAGTTTGTGGCCCCAAGGTGGTAAGTTGAACAATCAACTTCTTGGGGTCATAACGTTTGCATACGGTCTCTGATTTGGGCACTTGATATCCCATTGGAAAGGTATATTTGAGATTTAAAACTTTCAAATGTGTCCAAATTCATTACAATGTATTTTAATTGGGTAACCAAATCACCAAAAAATGTCGTTTAGGGCCTCAAAATGGCCCCATATGTTTGGGACCTGAAAACCCATAGAAAAATAACTAGGAAACTGCCACAATGGACAATGGTTTTGGGCCAATGGAATATGTGGGTGGCCATTGATATCCATCTAGATCAATCCTCCTTCCTTAGGAAGCAACGGTCTCCATTGCATCAAATCCTATATCATATCTCGAACTGTGTGTTGAGATGATCTCTTGGTACGACATTTGTTGAAGTGAAGAGGTTTCCTTTCTTTGAAATCCCAAGAGGGATGTAATTGTTATATGGATGATTTTTTTTTGGAGGAGATCCTTGAATGCATGGCATTGCATCATAGAGGTACTTGGATGGATGGGTAAACAATGACTTTATTTTCTTCTTCTGTCTGATGAGCAGAGGTATCATGTGCAAAAGATGTGGAGGTGTTTTTTTATATGATCTTCTCCTTCAGATACAATTGTAAAGAGGAATAATTTACTGGTGTGGGAGCTTATCTTCCTCTCTGTGAGACTGTGACAGGTGCAACTGTCACTGGGATCTGATAGAGTTTTCCTCCCAAAGTCATAATGACACTACGAGGTCATGACTCATATATAGCATGACGGTTCCACATATATGGTTGTTCTAAAAGAACTTCACAAACTTCAGGTGGGCCACATCACATAGTACCTTGTATTGGAAGGGGCTGATTCCATATGGTAGGAGGAATTTTTGAATAATGCGGATACCTCATCCTTGGATTATCCAACTGATGTTGTAGGGTTTCGGGTATGGTGTTGTCGGAAGCTCCAATCTCTTGACGACTTCTGCTGAGATCAAGATCTTTTAGATGTCATTGTTAACAAAAACATGTAGATTCAATCCCTTCACCAACATCTACGAGTGGAAGAGGTGATCCTCTACCTCTAACTCTTCATGCTCCTCTGTTTGAATATGCATGGTGGAAACAGTGGCAGTGGGGTCTGCATCAATGATTTTCTTCCCATAGTCTACTGTTGCGACATTGGGTTATGAAACATAATCAGGATCTAATTCTGAATATTTGATCTCGACCACTAATGAATGCTTTGAGTGACATTCATTAGTGTTGTGCCAAGGGGTTTTATGAAATTCACACCACTTCTTGGTGTCCTTCTTTTTCTTTCCATTCCCCTTCTTTTCTTGTGGCGGGGACTAATTGTCCTTTCCTTCTCCTGTGTTTTGTGGGCTAGGGTTTTCCTTTCCTTGCTTCAGCAGTGGGTTCGTAGGGCTAGAGTCTCACTTGTTCTTTTGCCAAAATTTCTCATCGATTTTGACAGCATACCAATAGGCAGATCCAAGTGGAGTGATTTCAAGGAAGTCCATCTCAGTTTGGATGTACCAATGTAGACCACTGTGATATTTTAGTATCAAATGCATGATGTTCAAGACAATGTACTTTTGTAAGCTAGGGTGTCTGGGGTTACCAACTTAATAAGACACTTGCAGGAAATCAACTTATGTATAAAATTAAAGAGGAATAGGAAGGAAGCTTAGCATACCCGATTTATGACGGTTGATCCAAGCTTGGTCGTCTCTTGTTTCAGTCTCTTCCAAAGCTTCCAGGGCTACTCCAATTCACCTACAAACAACAAGTTATTCTACCAACATATTATATATATATATATATATATATATATTAATGGTTAATGAAATGCATATTCATAATAAAATAATCAAAACAATTCATCATTCATCATATAGAAGAATGCAACAATACAAATATTGGAAGAAGAACTTTCTTTATTAATAAACATAGAATGCTGGGATTACAACCCTACTTTTGAAACAAGGACTCCTCTGCAAACCGACATTGAGTTCTGCTGCTCCAAGATGTATAAAGGCATACCACCAGCACAAATTTGATCTTCTAAGAATGATTGATTAGCCCCGTCCCATGGCCTCTTTTTATAGATGAGGAAATAGAGTGGTTTCAAAGTTTAGGATGGTTGAGACAGTTGAGATAATTATTGATTAACGCTCAACTGATCTTGACTAATCGTGATTTTATTTTTTTACATTAAATTAGGGTACACACGAGTATACATATAGGAAAGGAGTGTGTGACACGCTCCTTACTTTAAGTCAAGTCATGTGTTCAAGGTACACACAGGTTACAATGCAAATAGTTGTGTGTGACTCCCTAATCTCCAAATGAAAATATATTAAGCTGGTAAGGAGTTTATGTATCAATGGTCATACACATTTATAGTGTTTTGGGTTACTTCAATCCTATTTTTCCTTTTGTGTCCCGACATATTGGATGTGAGTACTCAGACAGAGCAGTGTCATTTTGGTTGAAGACACAAGTAATACTCAGATAGGATAATGACGGAATCAAGATGATAATCAAATGAAGGGATAGATCTTTGAACACTGAGCACAAAATAGAGATGACCCAAAGAATTTGTTAACTTGCATATAGGAAAACTAAACTTATATGTCATGTAGGAGACATGATCAGATTCCCCATGTATAAAGGACAAGTGGAGGAGTAAGAAACTCTAAGTAATAGCTAATATGAAAGTGTAAACTGAAATATGAGTATCAGAAAGTTCAAAGAGTGCTATGTTCAAGGATGACATGCTACCACTGTTTACAACCCAAAGAGAGTACTTCTTCCTTATATTTTCGGTTAAATTTTAACAAGTCCATGAAATTCAACTCATGTCTCTCTTCATTTTTGACATGCTTGAAGAGGGGATAGAATAATGCTTAATAATGTTACTTATTCATGGATTTTACGATCTCGAACTAGTACATGCTCATTGGTGTTTTCATATTTTGAGAGTCTGAAAACTCCACGGGGGTGATTTTTTGTACAATTTAGTCTCTTTAGGACAAAAAGGTATAAAACAATCCACATAAGAAATCTCATAGCTTTCGAGGAAGTAAGGTGCACCTTTTGAGTACTTAGTCAGGAAGGTTCGAAAAAGGTTAAATTACCACAACCCCAACACTCCTTCAAAAGTAGCATATAGCCTGAGTTTTACGAGTGTGAAGGAAGGAAATATAACTCAGAAAGATCCATTTGATTACGAGAAATGGGGCTTACAATAGTAAACTCGATTCTTTGTTCTATAGGGTTTAACGAGCATGACAAAGACATAAATTATGCTGAGAATTTTTTTCATGTTTAGGTCCAGAGCACGAAAAAGAGAAAACTAAGCTCATACTAGGGGTTCCTTTTCCAAAAATTTAGTCCCACAGGATCGAAAAAGTGATAAACCTATGTGTGAGAATACTCTTCTCAATTCCGAAGAAAAGAGAGTGCTCCATTTTCGTATTATTCCACATGGTTTGAAAAATAAATAACCTGCCACCAATCTGGATGCCCCTTCACATATTCTTAACGAGCCTAAATGGACAATTTTACTCGGCAGTCAAGTCTATTTTGAGGAGTCATTCCTGGGCCTAAAGAAACTCCATAATGGCGAGGAGTCTTATAAAAGGGAGAGCTTGTAAAAAGAGACCAATAATGAGGCTCAATTTGTCATGAAAAATATCTAAGAAGGCTCCCCAAAACCTATGACAAATGGGGCATGAGTACCAAAAGACGAAAAAGTGTTCTAAACTAGGGTACTCATGGAGAGGAGGCCCTATCCACAGAAGAACAATGATGTAGATGAGGTAAAAATGGTTAAACACCATAGTTAGTGGTCAAAGTAGTAATCCTAGGGTTAAAGATGGATAAGGTGTTATAACTAGATCGTGTTCTTAGTTTATCTAGTTTTTTTGTCCTAATTTTTTACCGTTGGTTTAAAATGATTTTACATTTTATGTTGATTTTAAGAACTTTTGACAATCAGTAATTTTTGTTGGATTTAATATTTTTAATGGTTGAATTATTTCATTAATTTAGTTTTAAGGTTTGTATTTTGGGATTATTATTTAATATGTACATCTTTAAGCTTTCAAAAACTTATAATAAAATTTTATTCCAAGTTTTTTTTATAATCTAACCCTCATTTTGAGTCCTTTGTCAAATATTTTCATGAGGAGATTCTTATAAGAGCTCTGTTTTTCCTGTTTTCGTCATTATCATTGGGAGCATATTACGAGGTGATGGAAATGAATTATGGAAAACCAAAAGACATTTTTTTCCACAAAAGACTCATTCACAAAAAAACCTCTCTCATTTTTACAACAACTATTATTGTTTGAGAGATTTGAATTCATATTTGTGGCCTATTTTCAAGGTTTGAATTATTTAATAATTTCTTGTTTTAGTCACAAATTGCCAGCACATATTCCGATCAATTGAAGGGAATTTTTTAAAAACCGAGAGATTTTTTTTGTTCATAATAGAATCATTTAAAAAAACCCCTCTCAATTTTTGCACAGGTGTCTCGGATCGAGAGATATGAAGTCGTCTTTGAGACCCAAATTTTCAGAAATTCGTCAAATTTCCCCAAATCCGATTTGCTATTTTTGGGTTAATTGTCTTTAAATATTTTGAGTTATCATGTAACTAATTGATGTAACTGTTTCAAATTTCAACCAAGAAGGTAGTTATGGAACTGCTTTACCTTTGTAATGATAAAAGGAAGAGAAACATACAGTTTTGGGGTTGGATTTTTCACTCAAGGAGAGGCTTTTGGAGCTTTGATTTCTCAAGCCAACATTTATAATTCTTATGTAAGTGGATGACTGTTATTGTTTATATATAAAATGATAAACCCTTTTACCTGTCATGCTTCTTTATTTCTGATTTGGTTGATTGCTCAGTGTACAATTTCATTTCCTGTTTAAAGGTTTATTCATGTAAATGTTTATAGCATGTGGGTGGAATTAGTATTTCATGTGTAATGTTTATGGCTTATTGGGATGTGTTTGATCCCCAATTTATCCAAATTGCATGATTCAGTTATGTATTAACTTGTGGATGTTTATTTCTTCCTTGCAAATGAAGTTTTTAAAACCATAAACCAAAACCCTAAAAACCAATTTTAATCTATTTCATTTTGAGATTGTGTTAGCTTGTTCTTGTGGTAGTCTAGGAACAATTTCTAGAACTTACATCTTTTGAGCCATTGCCGGGGACGAAGCTGAAGTATATCTTCCTTGGGATATCATTAGTCATTTGATTTTGAGAGGTGAACAAAGTCAGAAAATCTTTTAGACTATAATTTTTCACCGGCGTCTCCACGAAAAAAAGATTGGTTGGCCACTCCACCAATTCAAGATGTCAATGAGCATGGAAGCCATTATGGCTGGGAGGTATGCTTTTTGTGATTTCTCAAATATTGCTGGTTTTACACATCCAGTGCTTTCTATAACTGAGTGGGGTGGCTATCTTCCTAGATTCATAGGAAATAGGTATGAGCATCCTCATGAGCACTTATTAAGTTTTCATAAATGCATGCTTGAACATGACTTTGTTCATGAGGCTGTCTTAATCAATATGTTGATATTTTATTTAGAAGAACAGGCTTGTGAATGGTGTCAATCTCTTCCCGCTACTAGTATTCATTATTTGAAGGAGTTTCATATTGTTTTTCAACATCATTATCAACTATTTTATCTGGCAGATCTTGTATTGAAAATTGTTGTGAGGAATATGAATTGCATGATGAGATTCAATGATATAGATAGAGAAGAATTGGTTCCTCACAATCTTCATCAATTCTCTAATGATCTTCAAGATGATATTTTTTCCCATAAATATGAACTAGAAGTGAATAATGAAGAAGCTGAAGGTTCTTTTATTATTGTTAATTCTGATTATTATAAACCTAAAGATTTGGTTTCTTTAGATAAAAAACATAATGATCAGTTGTATTTTGGTCAAATGCCAATGGAAATCAGTAAGGGTAATCCCCAGCTTTTACATTTGCAGACAAAAGGAAATTGCGCCAACCATGAAGAACTGGATTTGCAGAGATCATCTATTTCCAAGGAGGAACAACAAGAGGACTTTATTTCTCTTTATGTGCCCTTTACTTCAAATCTAGATAAAAAAGATGATAATGATGACACAGATCATGCTAATGTTTTTTCAAATTAGCCTTTTTATGATGAATATGATGAAAACATTGAAGTTTTAGATTGAAAGTTTCATGATCAGTAGAAACCAATTGTAGGAGAATTATATTCCAAAATTTTATTGAACAAGAAAAAGTTATGAATTGCTTTGACTCTCAAATTGATTGCAGCCAAACTGTAGATACTTTGAATATGATATTAGATGTGTCTAATATCCATGGCTATGATAACTTTGCTGCTCAAAACCATTATGAAAATATGCCATTTTTTTATGGATATAAAGAAATACTGCAACCATTCTTTCAGTCCTCATTAGTTGAGCAACACTCTTCAGAAATCAGTCAGCTTGAGTTAGTGGAAGATATAAAATAAGATAGCCTCAACAGAGTCAAAGATTTTATATATTGTTCTCTTATTCCATTATCTCATGGAGTATTGAGAATTGAGGACACCCATTTGCAGTTCATTCTTTTTGAACAACATGAAGGAATAATTTTGCATGAGTTTCATGATCCCGTGGCTTCTTGGATGGAGTTGTATTTTTCAAAGGTTTCTAATGCTCCATATTTTGGCATACTTCCTATTTCTAGTCATAAGTATCAGCTTCCTACAGACTCTTTATTGCATTTATCACATATTTTGTGGGTTTTCCCAAATAGTAGCATGCATGGAATTATGATTCTCAGTTAAATAGTTTCTTGGCTTCACTGGAAGTATGATTACACTTGATTGGGTTGTTTCCTCCGATTAGAATTCGAAGTAAATAGTATAATAAGCTCTCTATATGAGCATGTAGATTATTTTCAGTGTGTTGGTTTGTAGCAGTATTTTGTCATTTCAGAGGTATGTGTTCATAGTTTGAGAAAGTTTTAGAGATTTGGAAAATGACTCCATCACCGACTGAATAAGGCACAAGGTCTACAGTTTCTTGAAGCCTCACAAGGAGGACTTCATCCTGTAGCAAGAGCCAGATGTTATAACTAGATCTTGTTCTTATTTTACCTGTTCTTTTTGTCCTAATTTTCAACTATTGGTTTAAAATGATTTTACATTTTATGTTTATTTTAAGAACTTTTGACAATCAGTAATTTTTGTTGGATTTAATGCTTTTAAAGGTTGAATTATTTCATTACTTTAGTTTTAAGGTTTGTCTTTTAGGCGTATTAGTTAATATGTATATATTTAAGCTTTTAAAAACTTATAATAAAAGTTTATTCCAAGTTTTATTTATAATATAACACTCATTTTGAGTCCTTTGTCAAATATTTTCATGAGGAGATTCTTGAAGCAGCTCTGTTTTTCCTTTTTTTTTTATTATCATTGGGAGCAGAGTACTAGGTGATGGAAATGAATTTTGAAAAACAAAAAGAGGTATGTGTCCAAAATAGACTCAGTCACAAGAACCTGTCTTAGTTTTGAAACAAATTTTATCATTTGAGAGATTCGAATTCATCTTTGTGGCCTATTTTTAGGGTTTGAATTATTTAATAATTTCCTGTTTTAGTCACAAATTTCCAGCACATATCATGATCAATTGAAGGGGATTTTTTAAAAAAAAAGAGAGGTTTTGGTTCATAAAATAATTATTTAAAACAACCTCTCTCAATTTTTGTACAGGTGTCCCGAATCGAGAGATATGAAGGCATATTTGAGACACAAATTTTCAGAAATTCGCCAAATTTCCCCAAAACCGATTTGCTATTTTTTTGTTAATTGTATTTAAATATTTTGAGTTATCATGTAACTAATTGATGTAACTGTTTCAAATTTTGACCTACAAGGTAGTTATGGAACTACTTTACCTTTGTACTGATAAAAAGAAGAGAAACATATAGTTTTGGGGTTGGATATTTTACTCAAGGAGAGGCTTTTGGAGCTCTGATTTCTCAAGCTAGCATTTATAACTCTTATGTAAGTGGATCAATATTATTGATTATATATAAAATGATAAGCCCTTTTACTTGTCATGCTTTTTATTTCTGATATGGTTAATTGCTCAGTCTACAATTTCATTTCTCATTTAAAGGTTTATTCATGTAAGTGTTTGTAGCCTGTGGGTGGAATTAGTATTTCAAGTGTAATGTTTATGGCTTATTGGGATGTGTTTGATCCCAAGTTTATCCAAATTGCATGATTCAGTTCTGTATTAGCTTGTGGATATTTATTTCCTCCTTGATTATGAAGTTTTTAAAACCATAAACCAAAACCCTAAAAACTAGTTTTATTCTATTTCATTTTGAGATTGTGTTAGCTTGTTCTTGTGGTAGTCTAGGAACAGTTTCTATAACTAACATCTTTGGAGCCATTGTCAGGGATGAAGCTGAAGTAAATATTCCCTGGGATATCATTATTCATCTGATTTTGAGAGGTGAACAAAGTCAAAAAATGTTTTAGACTACAATTTTTCACCGGCAACTCCATGGAAGAAAGATTTGTTGTCTACTCCACCGATTCAAGATGTTAATGAGCATGGAAGCCATTGTGGCTGCGAGGTATTCCTTTTGTTATTTCTCAAATATTCTTGGTTTTCCACATCTAGTGCTTTCTATAACTGAGTGGGGTGACTATCTTCCTAGATTCAGAGGAAACAAGTATGAGCATCCTCGTGAGCACTTATTAAATTTTCATAAATGCATGCTTGAGCATGATTTTGTTCATGAGGATGTCTTAATCAATATGTTAATATTTTCTTTAGAAGAACATTCCCATGAATGATGTCAATCTCTTCCTGGTGCTAGCATTCATTCTTTGAACGAGTTTCATACTATTTTTCATCATCATTATCAAATATTTTATCCAGTAGATCTTCTAATTGAAAATTGTTGTGAGGAATATGAATTGCATGATGAGATTGAAGATATAGATAGAGAAGAATTGGTCCCTCAGAATATTCATCAATTCTCTAATGATCTTCAAGATGATAGGTTTTCCCATAAATATGAACTAGAAGTGAATAATGAAGGACCTGAAGGTTCTTTTATTATCATTAATTTTGATTATTATAAACCTAAAGATTTGGTTTCTTTAGATAAAAAACACAATGATCAGTTGTCTTTTGGTCAAATGCCAATGGAAATCAGTAAGGGAAATCCCCAGCTTTTAGATTTGCAGATAAAAGGAAATTGCGCCAACCATGAAGAACTGGATTTGCAGAGATCGTCTATTTCCAAGGAGGAACAACAAGAGGACTTTCTTTCTCATTATGTACCCTTTACTTCAAATCTAGATAAAAAAGATGATAATGACGAGGAATATCATGCTAATGTTTTTTCAAATCAGCCTTTTTATGATGAATATGATGAAAACATTGAAGTTTTAGATCGGGAGTTTCATGATCAAAAGAAACCGATTGTAGGAGAATTATATTCCAATCTTTTTATTAAACAAGAAAAAGTTCTGAATTGCTTTGACTCTCAAATTGATAGCAGCCATACTGTAGATACTTTGAATATAATATTAGATGTGTTTAACAGCCATGGCCGTGATAACTTTGCCGCTCAAAACCATTATGAAAATATGCCAATTTTTTATGGATATAAAGAAATACTACAACCATTCTTTTAGTCCTCATTAGTTGGGAAACACTCTTCAGAAATCAGTCAGCTTGAGTTAGTGGAAGATATAAAACATGATAGCCTCAATAGAGTTGAAGATTTTATATATTGTTCTCTTATTGCATTATCTCATGGAATATTGAGAATTGAGGACACCAATTTGCAGTCCATTCTTTTTGAACAACATGAAGGAATAATTTTGCATGAGTTTCATGATCTCGTGCCTTCTTGGATGGAGCTGTATTTTTCAAAGGTTTCTAATGCTCCATCTTTTGGCATACTTCCTATTTCCAGTCATAAGTATAAGCTTCCTACAGACTCTTTATTGCATTTATCACATATTTTGTGGATTTTCCCAAATAGTAGCATGCATGGAATTATGATTCTCAGTTAAATGGTTTCTTGGCTTCAATGGAAGTATGATTACACTTGATTGGGTTGTTTCCTTCGATTAGAATTAGGAGTAAATAGCAGAATAAGCTCGCTATACGAGCATGTAGATTTTTTTCAGTATGCTGGTTTGTAGCAGTATTTTGTCATTTCAGAGGTATGTGTTAAGAGTTTGAGAAAGTTGCAGAGATTTGGTAAATGACTCAATCACCGAATGAATAAGGCACAAGGTCTACAGGTTCTTGAAGCCTCACAAGGAGGAATTCATCGCGCAGCAAGAGCCACATGTTATAACTAGATCTTGTTCTTAGTTTATCTATTATTTTTGTCTTATTTCTCAACCGTTGGTTTAAAATGATTTTACATTTTATGTTAATTTTAAGAACTTTTGACAATCAATATTTTTTGTTGGGTTTAATGATTTTAATGGTTGAATTATTTCATTAATTTAGTTTTAAGGTTTGTGTTGCAGCTGCAACAATTTTCCTAAAATTCCAAAAAATAATTTGGGTCCCTCCTTTTGCTTGAGTTAGTTTGATTTTCTTCTTTGGTTTGATCTAATGATTCTTTAGGAAAGATTTTCCAATGCTTGGATGGATCTACCAATTGTTTTGATTCTTCCTCTAATGCTTGAAATAATCCAATGTTGATTCAAACTTTATCATTGCTTTTTAATGCATTTTCGGCATGTCCGAATCGGAAGTTTATTTGGTTGGTGCTCCCGGCGTTGCGGAGAAATAACGATTCTTCACTTCGACTTTTCTTTCGATACGTTTGTTTCACATAGACTGTTTTTGGGCTTTACATCGACGTATTTTATTAATACTTTCTCCACTGTTGCGGACGGATAATCAATTTTGGCTTCATTGGTTTTCACATCAACCGCTTTTTGGTTTTGCATCGGAACTTTTTATTACTTCTTCTTCCGTAGTTGCGGATGGAAAAATGCTAACTCTTTCGATTATTGTTTTGGTTTTCAGCTCCCACTTTGTTATTTTAGCCGGCCCCGTAAGTCTTGGGCTTCCACCGTTGCGGCTGCGGAAAGATTTATATTTTTCGGTCGCCGAGTCGTTTTAAACCCCGACATTGCAGAAGGTCGCACCCTTTACAACTCCACCGTTGTGGCTATCGAAAGAGTTAACCTTGCTGATCCCTTAGTGGTTTCCCTTCTGATTCAGGCATTGTATGGCAGGGCGTAACGTCCTTTGTGGTTCCTTCGTTGCGGATGAAGGAAGCACTAAGCTTGCCGATGTGTTAGTCGCTCTTCTTCCGATTCAGACTTTACCCATCGCGGATTGATTTATCCTTCACGGTTCCACCGTTGCGGCTCCCGTCCCACTTCCGCTCCGATGATTTAAAGTTCCAATGCGTGTTGTTTATTATCTCTCGGCTGTCCCCGCGGATAGAGTAATGATTTGGTCACCCAGCATTGCGGAAGGCTTTGTGCTTTCGACTTCCGATCTGTTTAGCTTCCGCCGTCTGATTTTATGTTTTTCCCCACCGTCATGTTGACTATATATAGGTATGGGGTTGGGACATGTTTTATTATCCCATTGTCATTTCGACTGTCGCTAGCTGTCAAAATCGTTGATGTCACTCACTCACGTTCGCCTGGTCCCCCATTCTCGGTACCCGCGTTCCAGGTGTCTCAACCTTGGGATTTTGACAGGTTTCTCCATTCCAGTTACACGCAACAGTGCCAGGTAGGCTTCTACTACTTTCTCCTGTTCCGTTTGTGTGTTTGGTTTTTTTCTCACGGTTAGGTTTTGTTGCGGCCGTTTTTCTTCACCCCGTTAGCTACATGCATATATAGTAGGGGGGGGGTCGTATCATGACTGTTAGTGCGGGCGTTTTGACCCACAGAGTAGTATTTTTCCCACCGTCATTTGTTCTACAACCATGTGCATAGAGAATGAGGGGGTTTCGTGCAGACGGCCGTTACGCTGCCCGCACCAAACCACCCTATCTGATGATGTTGGTTAGGAGTAGGTTTTCCGCTACCTCTCCCTATGTGGCTTGGGATGTTTGTCCCGTTTTGGTGCTACCCATATCCATAAACCCCAGCCATGTTGCCTACGCGGTGCCGCGCAACCCCATCTACACGCAGTCGATTTTTAACCCAAGCAGGGGGAAGGGGATATATCACTGCATTTAGTTGTTGGCCATAGATTGCGTGGATGTTGATTATTAACGTCCCAGCTTGAGTATTTTCTTTTCACTATCATTCCCGCACAATACAATGGTTGTGGCACCCCCAACGAGTCCGAAATTGCTTCATTTTAATGTAGTTTTCACTTTCTCACAATAGTTCTGTTAGTTAGGCCATTTAAGCTGATATACATGCATATATTTGTTTCATTAAGCAATTGCTATCATGGTACACATAAAAGGAGTAAAACACTGCACATTGTTATGTAAATATTTGCAACTTAACCAGGAATGGCTTAATATTTACAATGTTATATATGGTAGGAAGAATTCAAACTCACAATGTCAAAAAGGAAAAAGAAAAGGGCCCATGTGGTCGAGGAGGAGCCCGAAGTGGAAGTAGTTACTAAAATAGAATACATATATGAGGACACCAAGTGTATCTCTGGTGTTGAACCTGAGTACCAATGGGGGGAAATATATAGGTTAATCACCCGTAGGGAAGTGCCCGATATGGGCTTGGAGGAAGAAAGCATATATGCTAACATTGAGAGATCTTCGCTGATGAAGATCGCTACAAGACTAGAGCTATTCCCCAGCTCTGAAGTAATCGGTTGGATCCTACCCCGGGAAGATGTCACTACAATGATCCTAGAAAATGTTGAAAAACAGGGCTATGCTTCCTATAGCCCAGGATATGTAGCTCTGGCCTACCACCTGCCAGAAGCACAAGTATTTTTATCTGATGATTGGCTGAACAATGTTAGAATGGACCTGGTTGAGACTCTTAAAAAGATGTTGTTTCCTAGAAAACATTTCAGAACTAGGCCAACGGGTGATTATGACGCAACCATCTTAAGAACCCCATATAGTTTCATAGCTTTAATGCTTAATAGGATCTTTGGGAGAGCCCATGGTAGGTTCTTCAAATTGGAATGGATGCCCATCATTTTTTATGTTGCAACCCAGGGGACAATTTTCAATTGGGCCAGCATTGTATCAAATAGTCTCTCTTCCTACTTGGCCTCAGCCTTGGGTGGAGTATCCCAAAAAAGGTCTGAATTCTATATGAGCTCCATACTTGTCGACTGCATATTGTGAAATCAGCCTTTCCCTGGCCTCAGGTGCATCTGGGATAGGGAAAGAATGCCTGTCTATTCTGCCTATAAACCACTATGGGCACACAAGTATCACAACCATTACCGAGAAGTCTGTGAACACTTCATCATGCCCTTATACACACTCATTTTCCTGAAGGAATGTGATTGTATGTCAGAGAAGGCACTGCAAGTGATGGAGGAGTATGCATATTATTATTTGACCGAGGATGGCCTTTACTTCAGGATGTTTGGAGGTTCAAGAGCACCCTCCCTGCTGCCCAAGTACACCACTGACTACATCATTCATAAGGAGGCAGTTAGGCAAGTCTTCTTGGATGGCATAGGGAGCTTTATGTTCGAGCACAAGAAGATTGCTTATCCTCCTTTACCCTTCAAGTTAGGAAGTTACAGATTCACTAGGGTGAAGAAAGCGAATGAATTCGTAGAAGAGTTGGAAAGGTTTCATTTTGGCGAGATGCCTTTCCGTAGAAATGACTCCTATGGTCAAGTAGCTGAGCATTGTAAAGAAAACAACGTACATTTTGCATACACCCACCATTGGGATAGGGAAGAATTTTTCTTCCGCAGTGCATTGAATCTAACAGCTTTGAGAAGGAGTTTTAAGAAGAAGGATCACCACCAAAGGTGGGAAGGGAGACGAACAAGAAAAAGCTGAGGAAGAAGACAAAATAAGAAATGAGGAAGCCCAGAGGTTGGCACAAGAAGCCGCAGGGTGGATGGACACAGAAGAAGAAGAGAAAAGAAAAGCTACGCAAGAGGCAACTAGAAAAGATGAAGAAGATGCAAGGAAAGAAGAAGAAGAAAAGAAAAAGAAGCTTGATGAGGAGCTCCAAAAGCAAGAAGCAGAAAGGCTAAAGCTGACACAGACAGAGCAGTTAGCTTCTGACACAGCTGGAGGGCAGACCCAGGACGTGGAGAACCCCGAGGTTTAGGACCCACAAGTACCTGCTGCCAGCACACCCATGGTCCCCACACTCAAGCTGGTCCCCTTTGTACAGAAGGTGGGTGAAGAAATCCCTGATTTCAACAATGTTTACTATGATAGGGAGACAAAGAGGATAGTAAAGAGAACATAGAGGAAAGTTGAAATAGGAGCTCTACTTGGTAAAATGATAACGGATACGCCCGTTGTGTTGGGAATAGACCGAGACCCAAGATTCACCATCAAAGCAGGAGCCGCATTAATCCAAGCTTCGGAGGATAATGTGGAAAAGATTATGACAGACTTGGAGCAATCCAAGAAGTCCTCTACTCAATTGAAAGACACCTTGAGAAAAGAAAGAGAAGAAAGCAATAGGATAAAAAGAAAGTATGAGGACATGAAAGAAGAGATGAGAGGCTCAAAGAATGAACTACAGCTCCTCCAAGTAGAGAAACAAGTTAGGGAAACTATGAAAAAGTGCTTGGAGAAAGTGCAGAAAGAATATCAAGAGCTAAATATGGAGAAGGAACGACTGCTGGGAAAGGTAGAAGAGCTAGAAGAGAAACAAAAGATAATCTTGGAGGCTAGTGAGATGCACACCCAAGAACAGGAAAAGAAACATCAAGAGAAAATTTCTTCTCTAACATCTGATCTGGAGAAAGCAAGGTAGCAGCAGGTTAACCTCCAACTGTTCAAAGAGCATGTCTTGGCCCAGAAGGCTAAGATGCTATAGCTACAAACTGCTATAGAAGGAGAGAGGTGCAAAGTGCTGCAGGTAGATAACTGATTGGAGGAAATCCTAGAGACCTCCTCTTATTTCGTTGATCGATCTCAGGACGTCCTTGAAGTCCTGACTGCAAGAATGGAAAGGATGAAAAACAATGAAGAAACTCCAACAGAGCTGCCAGCAAAGGATCAACAAGCCCTCAAGTGGGATTATGACTTATTGGAATTTGCTATAAATACCGCATAGGATTTCAAGAAAGCCGTTAAAAAGATGAAAGGAGCATGCACATAGTTTTTTAGAAGGCTCCTTATTACCTACAACCGGTGCCAGATAGAGGCCGAGTAGAGGCTTGATGCTTTCCTGGATCACAACTCATTAATGGAGCTATTGCAGAAGAGATATCAGGAGGAGGAAGCTAAAGTACAACATATTAAAGCCTTGGATGAGCAGATCTTGAGGAGCGAAGTAGATCATTCAGCTATCAGTGTGTAACTTTTGGAGGATCAGCTTCGGTTGAGTGCAGCCAGGATTGAGGCTATAAAGAACCAGGCTGCAAAGTTTGAGATCAACATTTAGTTTCTGGAACCTTGTGCCTTTGAAGGCATCGCCTCTGAAGCTATGGCGTGGAAGAAGTTTCTGGACACCCAAGTGGGACCCTCCTCGTAAATGATCGATCACTTTTGTAATTTGTAACGATTTTGTAAAAAACATTTGAGAAAAGTGAAACATTGGAGGTGAAGAGTTGGGAAGCCCAAAGGTTACTTTGGGCAGCCCAACAGTCTCGCCCTTTTTGTATAAATGTAGGAGGCTTAGAAGGAGTAGGGGATTTTTCCCAGCTAGACATGAAAAGCGATATTGTAAGAAGAACTACTTTTTTTTGCAATAAAGAGTAATTGTTTGCCTGTTGGAGAAATATTGGTGGCACTTTCAAATGTTATGCTGTGGATGGTGGAAAGATGAACTATTTTGTTTTCCAGCTTTTGTCCATTAACCGTGAGATCGTTCTAACTCTTAGAACCTATGTTCTTGTTTAAATGATTTCTGGTTTATTTTTGTGAAATTACCACCATGAGTAATGTATGCTATTCATAAAACAATTGGCTATCTAATTGTCTAAATATCTTTAATCGTTCATGCATTGTGGGAAGAAATATCAGCTAACTGTAATTTCTCTTTATATTGAATGTACAATACACATTACTCATAATTAATTTACAATTTGCTCCCCGGGGATAGGTAGATAGATAGTTAGTTTTGCTTCATTGCTGCATTTGTGATTTGGATGCTTGTGAGTGCTAAGATGAGAGGTAAGAACCTGCGCATCATGTTGTGACTGCCCCTTGCATCTTTATCGCCCTACATGGTTAAAATAGGCATTTGCATATCGTACATTAAGTCAAAAATACAAAAATACAAACGGTGGACCATGCCGCAACCGGTAAAACCTTTTTTTTGTTACTTTGACCTATGGTAGCCAGACCGCAAACCGGACGGATTCCCCATACCAAACAGTCACGGGCTAGTTGGGAACGTTGACTAGGGAGAATCCCTTTCTATTGTTGCCTGTGATTTTCTAGGCCTCAACAGTTCTGGGCTAGAAGGAGGGCTGCCATTGTATGGCTGGCCGTGGAAACTTATTTTCCCAAGATTACCTTACCAGTAGATGTTTTGAAGCTTTCAACCTAACCCAAGCTCTTACAAGTTTAGTTCTACCTTTGAAGTAATAAAGCCCATTTTCACCTTACATTGCTCTTTGATCAGAGTCTGTTTCATTCACCTTGCTCATGGCTTGGAGAGCTAGATCACCTTTGAACCTAACACCTCCGTTGCATAACCTACCTCAAGCTTTTGATAAGTTGCTACCTAAGTTTGATCCTGATGAAAATACTGCTGTAGATGGCCACTTGCAAAGTTTCTATTTAGCAATAGAAGGGCTAAGGGCTGGGGAGTATGAGGATGTTGTCTGTAGATTGTTCCCTCACACCCTTAAAGGAGAAGCAGCATCCTGGTATTTCAGTCTGCCTACAAGCTCTATTCCTAATTGGGACACTTTCAAAAGAATGTTCAGAAGTAAGTACTCAGCCCAAAAGACACATGCCTCACTAATGAAAGGTATTGGTTTGCTAAGAAAAGAGAAGGATGAGAAGGTACATCATTTTACCCAGAGATTTTCAACATACTTAAATAATTTTTCTGAAACCGACAGACCCTCAGACAAAGTCTTAATTGAATATTATACCTCAGCCCAGGACCTGAGCTAGCCATGTTTGCCAAAATGAAATCCAGGCCTACATTGGTAGAGACTTATGAAAAAGCAGAAAGGGTAGAGGCTAAAAAGGAAAGTATAGAAGACTATCCTGAGAAACTGAGAGAAAAAACTACCAGGAGAAGAGCCTTATTGTTGTATGAACCTAAAGATGAACAATCATATGATTATCAGGGAATGTTGAAAATGATTCAGAAATTATCCAACCAAATAATAGATCTGGAGAAAGAGAGGGAAGTCCAGAGGACTTACAAACCCTACTACCCAAAAAGGGAGGATAACAACCAATGGAAAATACCTTCACCAAATTTAGCATCAATGAACCTAACAGAGGTGGGGGGGGACAGTTCTTGCACTTTTCATCAACAAACTCATTCTGAAAATAAGTGTCCTCAATGGTTAAATACGATGACATTGGTGATGAATAGGCTACTGGATTCTAAATTGACTAAAACCAGTGGTAAGAAACAAGAGAAAAACCAGACCACAGAGAAACAAGATGATGATACCATATTCTTATGGAATGGTAGCTCGCTTTTCAACACAAAAGAAAATGCTCTTATATCTGAATACACACCAAAAACAACAAAAGATACGGACCTAGCAATTAAAGACAATGCAATATTTTCAAAGATTAAAAAATTGCAGGAGAATGTCAAGAGACAGGTCAATGTAAAAGATAAAACACCTAAAGTCACCACTGTCAACTAGAAAACCGAGCCAATCAGTGAGCCTGTCGAACTTGTGGAAGAACAGGAAGGTGTTGATTAAGGAAACAATGAAGAAATTGAGGAGCTTAAAGAGGATATACCCACTCAAAACCAACCATGAGAAGAAGACATAGAACCAGGTTGGGAAGAAAAAGCTGATATCCCACCTTTTCTTTTGACCCTAGAAATGCTGAATCATAATGTGCATAATTGCTTGGTAGATTCTGGATCAACAGTGAATGTTATGACATTGGAGGTTTGCAAAAATATTAATGGACAGCCAGAGTCCACATCCTGGGAGGTAATGCAATTAGATAGCACAGGATTCAAAGTAGTGGGAGAGATGAAAAATGTCCTCATTCACTTTTTTGCAAATAACAAGATATGTCAATTTATTGACATTATGGTGGCTGACATACCGGGTGGATATGGGCTTATTCTCAACCGAGATTGGTCTGCCAGGTTGAAAGGTTATTTTGCTTCAGACTGGTCTCATTTATGGTTGCCTCTTAAGGGTACCCCTAATCGGATTAAAATTTTGAGAGAGCCTTACATGAAGCATACCGTCACTAGGTTGGGAGAGGGAAATGAATCTGTTAATTCTGTCTTGGGAAATTATCTAACCGAGCTTAAGCTAAGACATCATACAGAAAGAAAGGCCAGTTCTAAGATTAACTACCAGCCTGAGCTCCTTCAACTTCCTCAGGCTGATGAAGATGAATGTAAACTAGTAGATATGGTCTCAATTTAAAAAATGGTACACTTAGACCATGGATAGATTTTTGACCTTCACCACAGCCTAGCCCTTTAACTCATTTGATTGAAGATTTTAAGGGCGGGCACACATTTTCTTTTCTTTTCTTTTTTCCTTGTACATAAATAATGCTATTTTTTCTTTAATGCTTTGATGCTATTTTCTTTTTGATTATCTGATTTGATGTTGTTTTCTTTGATTTAAATGCTTTTTTACTAGTTCTTTTTATTTTGAATAAAGAGGAAAACTTTTGGTTGCAATGGAAACATCAGGGTTCTTAATTAATTGAAATCTTGAGCAAAAGACTGTGCTTTGAAACATAGAATGTCTTCTAGTAACAGTGTTCCTAACTGGCCATGCATTCATTGAAGTCTTACTTAACCCCTGTAAATAACTCAGAAGTAAAAGAGGTCTGGAATACTATTTCAAGGCTCCATCCATTTCACATCTTAAATGTCCAAGGGGTGACAACAAAAGACCCACGTAAAGGAAGCAAGGTAAACAATATATCATATATAAATGATCCCATGCCATGATTTCAGAAAAGCTAAAATCTATTAAGAGTCAAAACTCCTTAAAGAAACAATACATATCAAAGCAAAGTATTAAAAAAATGAATCTCAAATTGCGAAAAATTTCCTCTCCGTCCGTGATATGAAAAGCCAATTCTTCTCTCACACAAAAGGACACTATGGATAGAGGAGCCTGAATAAAATTCAGAAAGAAAGGCAAATGGAGGACTCACAGGAACTAAAGTTCAAAAGGGCACAAAAGTGCAGTTGGCATGGGAATGAGGAACAAAAGGATAATGATGTTTACTACATGTTACAATCCTATGGTGTCCAAGCCTGAAGCTACCTAAGGACAAGGGTAAAATGAATCTCACTTATTTGGCCTCCAAAGAGTTATTCAGACTTGCAAATATTTCTGATGTTACCATTTCCCAGAGAATGGACTATTTATCAATGATGTAAATGCATGGGTTGGCCAGTTTAGGAATACATACATCTAAAATATTTCAACTTTTATTTAGACGGTCCTGCATTGGGAAGAAGTTAAGTCAGAAATCTAGGGTTCACTAGGTAGTCGCCAATTGTTGCAGCTGCAACAATTTTCCCAAAATTCCCAAAAACATTTGGGTCCCTCCTTTTGCTTGAGTTAGTTTGATTTTCTTCTTTGGTTTGATCTAATGATTCTTTCGGAAAGATTTTCCAATGCTTGGATGGATCTACCAATTGTTTTGATTCTTCCTCTAACGCTTGAAATAATCCAACGTTGATTCAAACTTTATCATTGCTTTTTAATGCGTTTTCGGCATGTCCGAATTGGAAGTTTATTTGGTTGGTGCTCTCGCCATTGCGGAGAAATAACGAGTCTTCACTTCGAATTTTCTTCTGATACGTTTGTTTCACATCGGCTGTTTTTGGGCTTTACATCGGCACATTTTATTAATACTTTCTCTTCCATTGCGGACGGATAATCGGTTTTGGCTTCGTTGGTTTTCACATCGGTTGCTTTTTGGTTTTGCATCGAAACTTTTTATTACTTCTTCTTCCGCAGTTGCGGATGGAAAACTGCTAACTCTTCCGATTACTATTTTGGTTTTCGGCTCTTGCTTTGTTATTTTAGCCGGTCCCATAAGTCTTGGGCTTCCGCCATTACGGCTGCGGAAAGATTTATGTTTTCCGGTAGCCGATTCGTTTTAAACCCCGACGTTGTGGAAGGTCGCACCCTTTAGAACTCTGCCATTGTAGCTACCAAAATCGTTAACCTTGCCGATCCCTTAGTGGTTTCCCTTTCGATTCAGGCATTGTATGGCGGGGCATAATGTCCTTTGTGGTTCCGCCATTGCGGATGAAGGAAGCGCTAAGGTTGCCGATGTG
Organism: Pseudotsuga menziesii; assembly: GCA_001517045.1. Classification (NCBI taxonomy): domain Eukaryota; kingdom Viridiplantae; phylum Streptophyta; class Pinopsida; order Pinales; family Pinaceae; genus Pseudotsuga; species Pseudotsuga menziesii. Next base: position 8,266 of record LPNX010623507.1, on the reverse strand, counting down.
TTAGTCATTCTTCTTCCGATTCAGACTTTACCCATCGCGGATTGATTTACCCTTCACGATTCCTCCGTTGCAGCTCCCATCCTGCTTCCACTCCGATGATTTAAAGTTTCGACGCGCGTTGTTTATTATCTCTCGGCTGTCCCCACAGATAGAGTAATGATTTGGTCACCCGGCGTTGCGGAAGGGTTTGTGCTTTCAAATTTCGATCTGTTTAGCTTCCACCGTCTAATTTTATGTTTTGCCCCACCGTCATGTTTCCTATATATAGGTATGGGGTCGGGACATGTTTTATTATCCCACTGTCGTTTCAACTGTCGCTAGCTATCAAAATCGTTGCTGTCGCTCGCTCACGTTCGCCCGGTCCCCCATTCTCGGTACCTGCATTACATGTGTCTCAACCTTGGGAGCTTGAAAGGTTTCTCCACGCTGGTTACACGCAACAATGCCAGGTAGGCTTCTACTGCTTTCTCCCGTTCCATTTGTGCGTTTGGTTTTTTCTCACGGTTAGGTTTTGTTGCGGCCATTTTTCTTCACCCCGTTAGCTACATGCATATATAGTAGGGGGGGGGGGGGTCGTATCATGACTATTAGTGCGGGCGTTTTGACCCACAGAGTAGTATTTTTCCCGCTACCGTTTGTTCTACAACCCTGCGCATAGAGAATGAGGGGGTTTGGTGCAGACGGCCATTACGCTGTCCGCACCAAACCACCCTGTGTGATGATGTTGGTTAGGAGTAGGTTTTCCACTACCTCTCCCTATGGGGCTTGGGCCGTTTCTCCCATTTTGGTGCTACCCGTATCCTTAAACCCCAGCTGTGTTGCCTACGTGGTGCCGCGCAACCCCATTTGCACTCAGTTGATTTTTAACCCAAGCGGAGGGAAGGGGATATATCACTGCATTTAGTTGTTGGCCATAGATTGCGTGGATGTTGATTATTAACGCCCCAGCTTGAGTATTTTCTTTTCACTGTCATTCCCGTGCAATACAATGGTTGTGGCACCCCCAGCGAGTCTGAAATTGCTTCATTTTAATGTAGTTTTCATTTTCCCACAATAGTTCTATTAGTTAGGCCATTTCAACTTCTATACATGCATATATTTGTTTCATTAACCAATTACTTTCATGGTACACATAAAAGGAGTAAAACGCTGCACATTGTTATGTAAATATTTGCAACTTAACCGAGAATGGCTTATTATTTACAATGTTATATATGGCAGGAATAATTCAAACTCACAATGTCAAAAAGGCAAAAGAAGAAGGCCCCTGTGGTCGAGGAGGATCCCGAAGTGGAAGTCATTACTAAAACCAAATACATATATGAGGACACCAAGTGTATATCTGGTGTCGAACCTGAGTACCAGTGGGGGGAAATATATAGGTTAATCACCCACAGGGAAGTGCCTGATATGGGCTTGGAGGAAGAAAGCATATATGCTAACATTTAGAGATCTTCGCTGATGAAGATCGCTACAAGACCAGAGCTATTCCCCTGCTCTGAAGTAATCAGTTGGATCCTGCCCTAGGTAGATGTCACTACAATGTTCCTGGAAAATGTTGAAAAATAGGGCTATGCCGCCTATAGCCCAGGATATGCAGCTCTAGCCTACCACCTGCCAGAAGCACAAGTATTTTTATCTGATGATTGCCTGAACAACGTTAGAATGGACCTGGTTGAGACTCTTAAAAAGATGTTGTTTCTTGGAAAACATTTCAGAACCAGGCCAACGGGTGATTATGATATAGCCAGCTTAAGAACCCCATATAGGTTCATAGCTTTAATGCTTAATAGGATTTTTGGGAGAGCCCATGGCAGGTTCTTCAAATTGGAATGGATGCCCATCATTTTTTATGTTGCAACCTAGGGGACACTTTTCAACTGGGCCAGCATTGTATCAAATAGTCTCTCTGCCTGCTTGGCCTCAGCCTTGGGTGGAGTATCCCAAAAAAGGTCTGAATTCTATATGAGCTCCATACTTGTTGAATGCATATTGTGCAATCAGCCTTTCCTCGGCCTTAGGTGCATCTGGGATAGGGAAAGAATGCCTGTCTATTTTGCCTATAAACCACTGTGGGCACACAAGTATCACAGCCATTATCGCGAAGTCTGTGAACACTTCATCATGCCCTTATACACACTCATTTTCCTGAAGGAATGTGATTGTATGTCAAAGGAGGCACTTCAAGTGATGGAGAAGTATGCAGATTATTATTTGACCGAGGATGGACTTTACTTCAGGATGTTTGGAGGTTCAAGAGCACCCTCCCTACTACCCAAGTACGCCACTGACTACATCATTCACAAGGAGGAAATCATGCAAGTCTTCTTGGATGGCATAGGGAGCTTTCTGTTTCGAGCACAAGAAGACTGCTTATCCTCCTTTACCCTTCAAGTTAGGAAGTTACAGATTCACTAGGGTGAAGAAAGTGGATGAATTCGTAGAAGAGTTGGAAAGGTTTCATTTTGGCGAGATTCCTTTACATAGAAATGACTCCCGCGGTAAAGTAGCTGAGAATTGTAAAGAAAACAATGTACATTTTGAAAAACCCACCATTGGGATAGGGAAGAATCTGTCTTACGCAGTGCATTGAATCTAATAGCTTTGAGAAGGAGGTTCAAGAATAAGATCACCACCAAAGGTGGGAAGGGAGATGAACAATCAAAAGATGAGGAAGAAGCCAAAATAAGAAATGAGGAAGCCTAGAGGTTGGCACAAGAAGTTGCAGGGTGGCTGCACACAGAAGAAGAAGAGAAAAGAAAAGCTGTGCAAGAGGCAGCTAGAAAAGCTGAAGAAGATGCAAGGAAAGAAGAAGAAGAAAAGAAAAGGAAGATTGATGAGGAGCTCCAAAAGCAAGAAGCAGAAAGGCTAAAGCTGACACAGATAGAGCAGTCAGCTTCTGACACATCTGGAGGGCAGGCCCAGGACGTGGAGAACCCCGAGGTTCAGGACCCACAAGTACCTGCTGCCAGCACACCCATGGTCCCCACACTCAAGCTGGTCCCCTTTGTACAGAAGGTGGGTGAAGAAATCCCTGATTTCAACACTATTTACTATGATAGGGAGACGAAGAGGATAGTAAAGAGAATAGAGAGGAAGGTTGAAATAGGAGGTCTTCCTGGTAAAATGATAACGGATACGCCCGTTGTGTTGGGAATAGACCGAGAACCAAGATTCACCATCAGAGCAGGAGCCGCATTAATCCAAGCTTCGGAGGATAATGTGGAAAAGATTATGACAGACTTGGAGCAATCCAAGAAGTCCTATGCTCAATTGAAAGACACCTTGAGAAAAGAAAGAGAAGAAATCAATAGGCTGAAAAGAAAGTATGAGGACATGAAAGAAGAGATGAGAGCCTCAAAGAATGAATTGAAGCTCCTCCAAGTAGAGAAACAAGTTAGGGAAACTACGTAGGAGTGCCTGGAGAAAGTGCAGAAAGAATATCAAGAGCTAAAAATGGAGAAGGAACGGCTGTTGGGAAAGGTAGAAGAGCTAGAAGAGCAACAAAATATCATCTTGGAGGCTAGTGAGATGCACACCCAAGAACAGGAAAAGAAACATCAAGAGCAGATTTCTTCTCTAACAACTGATCTGGAGAAAGCAAGGGAGCAACAGGTTAACCTCCAACCGTTCAAAGAGCATGTCTTGGCCCAAAAGGCTAAGATGTTGTATCTATAGACTGCTATAGAAGGAGAGAGGTGCAAAGTGCTGCAGGTAGATAGCTGATTGGAGGAAATCCTGGAGACCTCCTCTTATTTCGTTGATCGATCTCAGGACATCCTTGAAGTCCTGACTACAAGAAATGCAAGGCTGGAAAACAATGAAGAAACTCCAGCAGAGCTTCCAGCAAAGGATCAACAGGCCCTCAAGCGGGATTATGACTTATTGGAATTTGCTATAAATACCATGGAGGATTTCAAGAAAGCACTTAAAAAGATGAAAGGAGCATGCAAAGAGTTTTTTAGAAGGATCCTTATTACGTACAACCGGTGCCAGATAGAGGCCAAGCAGAGGCTTGATGCATTCGCGGATCACAACTCATTTATGGAGCTGTTGCAGAAGAGATATCATGAGGAGGAAGCTAAAGTATAGCATATTAAATCCCTGGATGAGCAGATCTTGAGGAGCGAAGTAGATCATTCAGCTATCAGTGTGCAGCTTCTGGAGGATCAACTTCGGTTGAGTGCAGCCAGGATTGAGGCTATAAAGAACCAGGCTACGAAGTTTGAGATCAACATTTAGTTTCTAGAACCGTGTGCATTTGAAGGCATCACCTCTGAAGCTGTGGTGTGGAGGACGTTTTTGGACACCCAAATGGGACCCTCCTCGTAAAGGATCAGTCACTTTTGTAATTTGTAACGATTTTGTAAAAAACATTTGAGAAAAGTGAAACATTAGAGGTGAAGAGTTGGGAAGCCCAAAGGTTACTTTGGGCAGCCCAATAGTCTCTCCCATTTTGTATAAATGTAGGAGGCTTAGAAGGAGTAGGGGCTTTTTCCCAGTTAGACATGAAAAGCAATATTGTAAGAAGAACTAATTTTTTTTGCAATAAAGAGTAATTGTTTGCCTGTTGGAGAAAGATTGGTGGCACTTTCAAATGTTATGCTGTGGATGGCGAAAAGATGAACTATTTTGTTTTCCAGCTTTTGTCCATTAACCGTGAGATCGTTCTAACTCTTACAACATATGTTCTTGTTTAAATTATTTCTGGTTTATTTTTGTGAAATTACCACCATGAGTAATGTATGCTATTCATAAAACAATTGGCTATCTGATTGTCTAAATATCTTTAATCGTTCATGCATTGTGGGAAGAAATATCAGCTAACTATAATTTCTCTTTATATTGAATGTACAATACACATTACTCATAATTCATTTACAATTTGCTCCCCAGGGATAGGTAGATAGATAGTTAGTTTTGATTCATTGCTGCATTTGTGATTTGTATGCTTGTGAGTGCTAAGACGAGAGGTAAGAACCTGCGCATCACGTTGTGACTGCCCCTTGCATCTTTTATCACCCTGCATGGTTAAAATAGGCATTTACATATCATACATTAAGTCAAAAATACAAAAATATACATGGTGGACCAGGCCGCAACTGGTAGAACCTTTTTTTTGTTACTTTGACCTACGGTAGCCAGACCGCAAACTAGACGGATTCCCCATACCAAACAGTCACGGGCTAGTTAGGAATGTTGACTGGGGAGAATCCCTTTCTGTTGTTTCCTGCGATTTTCCAGGCCTCAACAGTTTGTTTTTTGGGCTTATTATTTAATATGTATATATTTAAGCTTTCAAAAACTTATAATAAAATTTTATTCCAAGTTTTCATTATAATCTAACCCTCATTTTGAGTCCTTTGTCAAATATTTTCATGAGGGGATTCCTATAGTAGCTTTGTTTTTCCTGTTTTTGTCATTGTCATTGGGAGCAGATTACGAGGTGATGGAAACAAATTATGGAAAACAAAAAGAGTTTTTTGTCCAAAATATAATTATTCGCAAAAACCTCACTCATTTTTGGAGCAACTATTATCGTTTGAGAGATTCGAATTCATCTTTAAGGCCTATTTTTAGGGTTTGAATTATTTAATAATTTCCTGTTTTAGTCACAAATTTCCAGAACATATGTCGAATAATTGAAGGGGTATTTTTAAAACCAAAGAGAGGTTTTTGTTCATAATAGAATCATTCAAAATAACCTCTCTCAATTTTGGAAAAGGTCTCCCGAATCGAGATATATGAAGGCGTCTTTGAGACCCATATTTTTAGAAATTCACCAAATTTCCCCAAATCCGATTTGTTATTTTTGGGCTAATTGTCTTTAAATATTTTGAGATATCATGTAACTAATTGATGTAAATATTTCAAATTTCGACCTAGAAGGTATTTATGGAACTAATTTACCTTTGTAATTATAAAATGAAGAGAAACATACAATTTTCGGATTG
>LPNX010623498.1:0-80540 GCA_001517045.1 Pseudotsuga menziesii | reverse complement strand
TCATATATGATATGATATATTATAACCAAATTCCACGGTGCCTAGTCTGATGGTTATCATTTCACATTTGTGCAAAGGGCCGCGTGGTTCGACATAACATCTCATGGTTCGAATGGTCAAGTCTCGCGGTTAAGACTTGGCATCTGGCGATTTGTGCATCGTCAAGAGGTAATATAAAATGGTTTGTAACATGCTCACACAGTTAGTTGGCAATGTTCTGGCGGTCTTGCGCACCGTCAAGTGGAACATCGAATGGTTCGTGAAAAGCCTGTGCGGTCAAGTGTATACCCTCTAGTGGTCTTGTGCACGGTTAAATGGCACTATTCTGGTGGTTAGATGAGGGTGCATGGTCACGTATGCTGCGACATTTGCGGAGTTTAGTTATATGCTGCGACATCGGATCAGTTATATAGAAAAGTTATCATATGAAACAGTTATATGCTACGACATTTGGCGGAACATAAATGAATGTAACATATAGCCAGTTGAAATGTTTCGACGGAAATTAAAAGATAGCATATGGTTATATGATAACCATAATATAGATGGAATATGAAAAGACGGGTAGCAGACGAGTCGAACCTGTTACTTATCCTCCCATTGAATGCTTAAATAGGGGATGTTGGCCACATTTCCAGGGGGGATTTAGATGGTTTAGAGCATAGAGCATCATTTTTCTGTTATGAGAAGCTTGCAGAGATAAAACAGAAGCACCAAGCTCGGATTGGAAGGTGTGACCTACTGTTTTATAATCAGAGGTATTCATCCAGTAAAGGGAGGAGAGTTTTGCTGTGAAGTGTCCAGATGCTGTTGCTGGGGAAGTTGACATTCTCTGTTATAATTTTAGCTTTCTTTGCCTTTTGAAGGCTAATTGTAACTTCCAGAAGAGAGGTCTTGAAGACTTTGTACAACATTCTGTTTACAGTTGCTGAAGTTGATTCCAGAACCATTTTTGTACCATTTTAAAGAGATTAATTGGATCGGTACCCATTGGAGAGGGACCCGGAGACGTAGCCCAGTGAAGAGGGCGAACTCCATTATCAACTTCTGTTTGTGACTCTCTGATTTTGTGTTTCTTTTTTATATATGTTTATCAGTGTTTCTTTTCATTTTTGTTCTAAGCATTTAATTTCAGTTAATGTTGTTCCATGAATTAAACAAATGGATAAACACATTCTTTAAAAAATTTTAATGCACTCAAGTTGAGATTCGACGGATCAGGAAAGGGTTGTGATCAGACTTCCTAGAGTTGGGAAAAAATATCTTTAAAAGATAGTTTGTAGCCATATCACTTCAAAGGATTGAGCATAGTAACCAATTTTAGGTGTAGCAACCACCCCCAGTGTTTTGTAAGAGGGATTTGTTTTTTTTGGGGGGGGGTTCAGAACCTCTTAGTTAGGTATCTATCAGGGGGGTTTAAAGTTGCCCCTAACATTTTGTAGGAGGGATTTTTAGGGTTTTTTCCAAACCTCCCCCGTAGGTATCTACGAGGGGATTTAAAACCACCACAAAAAGTCACTTTTGGATGTGTTTTAGATCTCTTCAAAAACTAGCCCTAAAGGCCCATAATTTTAGCATTAGTTCGATTGGGGGGGTTATCAATACCATATCTAAAGTGAAAACCGAACCCAGAAGTGAATTTTTGGGGTAGAAGACAACCCCCCCCCCCCCCCCCCCCCAAAAGTCAAAATTATAATAGTGTCAATGACTATACTTCAAATTTGACACAAGTTTTTACCATCACAATTAATAATTACATCATTGACCTTACTACCTCAGTACTTTAGTCGTCATTGGAAATCATCCTACTATTTGGAAATGGGTTTCCATATTTAGATCCTAACTAGGTGATTACTCAAGTGTTTGAATTCAACATACTTATCCTCACATTGGATGAATGTTCTAGTAACTCATCCCCCACTCTCATCATTGATGGGATACCTTGCATCTCATGGTGATTTACACCATTAATTATTGACTTGATGGTTTCTACCATGTTCGACTTTAACACATTGACTCATATGGTGTATATTCATACTTGGTGATGAGAAATTATAGTTTGAAGGGCTTATGCACATCTTCACCCTTCACTAATACCATTGTATAAGTATTATTGATGTATCAACACCAATTCAAAACATGCATTGTTATAATCTAGATATATTTATTTAACATATAGTCCTAGTGATATACATTTTTACTTGATTTAGGCTTAGACATGGAATTAGTGTATATTCTAGTTCTAGGCCATAATCACACATTTGCATCACATGTATCCACATCATGTCTGATTTTGTGGGAATGCTTATGATTTGGTTAGCATGGGTATTCCTTCCTTGGGAAAGAGAGTTTAATTATATTTACATTTGTTGTGTTTTAGATTGTTATCATGTCTCTAAGTTTTTGGTGGTTTCTCTCTTGGTTTTCTTATGGCTTCCTATGCCGAACAAAATTATAATGTATGCCAATCATCCAATACACTCCATCCCTCATGCATTAGGGGGAATCTACTAGAACCCTAATTTGGTGATTGTCATCCCAAGGTGTCTATTGAGATTAAGACACCTACAATAGTACCCTCCCTATCCCTTAAATTTCTTTATTCTGCTCTACAGGTCGTGGATTAAACCAAACTACACTATTGAAAGTCCTAATATTTTTCTTCTTTTCCATTTTAACCCTTGGGCATAGGTTCTCTTCATCAAACCTATACATATGATGGGTTGGGAATTTATTTACTTAATATACCCATGTGCACAATGCCAAATATTTTTGTGTGCGGAGAGGAGTTGATGGGTGGTTAATATCATAGGAAAAACACTTATGGTTAGTTGTGATACAAGATTGGGATGTTGAAGCATCTCCCTAACCATGCCAATAACCAAACCATCATGTTATCACTAGATTTGTGTCCTAGTTCTACCCTAGAGTATTTATTAGAAATTATTTTCTTCTTGAAATTCATTAAATATTCCTTCGATTATTTTCTAGGTTCCTTAAGTTTTACTTTATCATTTATTTATTTGTTATGATAACTAGAATAAACATGGCTCATTTTCATTAATTTTTCCAAATTCTAATCTTTGATAATGATTCATAGTTTGATAAATGATCTAAGATTACACTATGAATGTTCCAAGTTCAAGTTTAGATTAATGATTTATAGAGTTTGATGGTTATATTGCATTAATTGTCATAATATATTCCTCTACAACCTTTCATAATGAGGTTACAGGATGGCGTTGTCGGATTGTTTACACTTGGAATTGTTTTATGACATGTGTCATAATTTGGACACGTGCTTTATGGATGGGTTGTTGTTTATTATTGCAATGAAAGAGGTATACAATACCAGCATGTTCTTGATATTATCAAATACATGAACCAATAATTCGCACTCCAATTGATTATGAATTATGGAATTAACATAAACCTACTATACATGCCTGTTATTGATATTTTTTGCATATATTATTTGGCTAACATGTTTTGAACATGAACTACATCCAACACTTTCAAATACATGACCTAACAGGATCACAATGGTTTTCATGAAAAGACTCAGTGGGAAAATTTGCAGGTTAGAACGTGAGAATGTTAAATGGGTCGAAGAATTACCTAGGTGTGCAGAGATGATGCGAAATGCAGGATGGTTTTATTTTTGTGAAAAAATAAAAGGTCACAATCCATAGGTAACAAACACCTTTGTAAATAATTACAAGGATTATGTTGTTAGTTTTCAAACCCTAAATTTTAGGGTAAAGGAAGACACAATTGCAAAAGAAATGATCATAGCTCTCGAAGGTGACAGGTGGTTTAAGAAAGATCTATTTGAGGTTGACCTAAGCATGTTTTTATTGTCTAGTTTTGAGAATATGGATTTGGTTAAATTTATCCAATTAAATAATGTTAAACCTAAAGGGAGGGATGTACTCAACAATATACAACATTATATAACCTGCAAAGGACAATTAACAACTATATTCAAGTATCATTTAAGGTTTTACTGCATTTGAATGGTGAATCCAGGCTAAATATGCATTATTACTTATTTAAAAGGATAGAAAAAATGGTCAAATGGGTTAAGAATCACCCTGACCATACCAATCACTCGGTGTTTCATCATGGCCTAATTAAACTTTTGATAACCACTAAGTTAAAGAATATGGAAATATCTTGGTAGCATTTTCTATTTTGGTCTGGTTTTGATCCTAAATCATAGACATAATAGAAAGGTGTTTGAGCATGGAAATGAACAATCTAGAAAGGTTTTCGATGTTGTAAACATGTCTATGTCATAGTTTTCTAGAATAGAGATATAGAGAGAGATTATTATTGAGTTTCAACCCTTGGTGTTGATAGTTTGGGAAACAATTGGATACAAAAAAGTAGACTGAAGAACACATTAAGGATGAATATGAAGGCCATTCTCAATCCAAAATTCCAAAAGAATGTTTTGACTACCATAGAGGATTCCTCCAGGGATGAAGATCTACATGCTGCAGATGAATAATATCATACAACAGATCAAATCCTTGGAGAAATTCAAGAAGAGTTAAGGAATACACCAAATTTGATCAAAGAATTTTCCAAACGTAAACAGAAAATGGTTGAATTTGAAATTGGTATGTGTTTTAAAGCCTCAGATATTTAAGAATATCATGCACATCAAGAGGTGATGGAATCATTGTCAGAAGTCAAGGTATTAAAGAAATATTTTCAATAATTCAAGAAGAAAAATAGATATCTAAATTATTCAAGTGAAAAACTAATGATAACTAACAAAAGGATAAGGGAATATTTGTTATAGATTGATTCCAACTATCAAAAACTCATAACAATATCTAAAGAAGTAATAAGGAGAACAAGGGCTACATAGCAACAGAATGAATAACTCATGGGTCAAAACAAATAACCTCAAGACAAAATTCAATCCATGGAAGAATAACATTCTTGGTTACATAAAAGATCACAAGAACTTGATGGTTTGATGATACTAGTTGAAGTATCTAGGAATCTGTGACTGATTGTGGACAAATCCAACTCAAAGTCTGTCCACACTTAAGATCCAGGTCATATCCCCCATAAATATTCGATGGAAGATATATTTTGTCATTATCATTGGACAACTATTAGTATTAACTGTCAAGTTTATGTTATGAGTCATTAGGTCTAAATAAAATATGAGTTATCTTTTCTATTCTTGGTCATTTATATCCATAAAGTTTGGATCTCAAACTGCTACATTTTTAAATATTTTGTACATATATATGTGACAATGTAGAATATAAGGTATTAGGAACGGTTTTGGAGATCAGTCTGCTATCATTTTTTAGGCATGTATGTTGTATTTTTGCTTAGATAAATATTGTTACGGAATGATTATATTCGAGATGATCCTTATGTTTATTCTTTTGTCATGATAAATACTTATGTTTAGTTTGAACACTTGATTCATAATGTTGTTCTCTGATAAATGCCATCTATCTTGGAATTCTTATGAATGAGTTGACATGTTTATGATGCACTTTTGATCTGAACTCTCTCACTCTTTATATAGTTCATTACTCACTATATTTTTATACCTCTTCATGGTTCAATCATACAATGTTTTGTTATTTTAGTTACCTTAAGCTTGATTTCCATATCACTTATATAATATATTTGTAATCCATAAAACCTAGTCATTCATTAGGAAATCTAACATTATCTAGACTTTGAACCTTAGTAGTCTAGGTGAAAACTCCAATGATAAAAAACCCCATAAAAACCTATAAATTCATAGAAACAAAAGGACATTTATGGGATTAAGGAACTATCTAACTCCTTTACTAACTATATGTTTCCAATTACCCCCCTCCTATGACCACAACGGTTGTTATTCTATCTCTCTTCTCTTTGATTAATTAATATAGATAATAATGGTTTAAAGTGGAAGAAATGAAGTGATAAGGATCCCAAATAAGGGCATCCAGGTCATCAAATTGGTTCAATAGGTATACCTACATTGTAACTTACCTCTTTATAAATTTAATGGATATGTCCCTTCTTTCCCTCCCTTGAATTGGGACTTCATGTATTAATTTGTTCAATGCTTTTATTTATGCATTGAATTACTTTATATTTACATACTTATTTAGGATTCATTGATTTAATCATGGACGATGACCAAAAATTATCTTTGTCCCCTACAAAGGTTTGGAGTCTACATGTTAGGGTGTATCAAGATGTTGATTTTTCTCATCTTTAATCCTGAGAACAAATATGGTGGATGTGATGCCAGTCAAATTGGATCCAACTTGTTCAAATTGGATCTATGGACATGTAATATCATCATACCACCTAGTACCATGGTCACATATGCCTAGGACACATTTTCATTTGTTTTATACTTATGTCATATGGTCCAAACCTTGGATATTTTGGTCTAGCAAGGTATTTAGGGGGTTTTGACTCATTAATAGACCCAAGATTCCACATTTGATCATTTGTAAGACACATACACCCTCATTTATGATATTTCCAACCTTGGTATGCTCCCACTCTTTAAAACTGGGAACTGGTTTGACCATAGGCGCCCGTGCATTGTATTTGAGTGTTTTTTGCTCCTTTGGACCATTTATTGTCTCCTAGAGCCACTCCCACTCACCCATGTACTCCAACACATGTATCCTACCCTCATTTATGTCCTATCGTTATTTTTCAATGTTCACATGGACATTTGTGATCGTTTTAGGTGGTTTTGGAGCTCATTTGTCCACCTAGGGGGGTTTGAGGTCCAATCTAATCCTGCCACATGTATGCCTCCAATTTTCCTCCATGGGCTAATGATTTTCACCTATTGTATTATAATTATGTGTTGGAATATTGTAAAATACTGAGAGGGGGGGGGGTGAATCCATATTGATAACTTTTAACAATTTAAACCACTTCTAATTTATTCATTAACAAACATGATCAACAAGAACACACATAACACAAATTTATCATGGAATCCCAATTGGGTAAACCACCAATACTTTCTGTTATTGAAAAATTATATTTAAAATTTTTTATGCCTGGTACTAAAAACAAAGATGGTACTACACCCTATTTACCAACATCTATTAGAAGGAGGTTACGACCCCTTGGTTTTATCTGTTGCTACTGAAAGGATGATACTACACCCTATTTAATAGCTACTACTAGAAAGAGGCTACAAACCCCTATTTTTATCAGGTTCTACTGAAAGGATGTTACGAAACCCTATTTACCAGCTAACACTGGAAGGAGGCTATGACCCCCTTGTAAGCCTATAGCTTTCCCTAGAACCACCCTTCCACCATAATATATTTTTGTAAATCTTCCTGATATCCTTTTTCTTCAATATCTATCAAAAATACTTCTTCACATCACTAGTATTTTCCTCGTCTAGATGTTGTTACGATCTGGACGGAAGAGATGGTTTCTTTCACTTGACACTCTGTCTATAAATACCTTCTAACACATTTTCTACGAATGCATATCCTCACAGTTGCGCCTTTTCATTCTTAGATCATGCCTCTTCATGAAAACACAATTCCTCATTTTAATAATTCTTTAACTCTATTTAGATTTATTAGTCATGACTTTCTGCAACAAAAATATTTCTAGAATTTCCTCTCCGCAATCATAATTCTGCACCAAAATTCCTTCCAAAATTTCCTTTTTCTGCAATAATATTTCCATAGCAAAAATCCTTTCTCAATTGTGGGTTCCAGATTGCAGTCATGCGTTTTGACTTTTCTAAAAAATTCTTTCCTCAATTTCCTTTCCACAACTAACTTTTTGCAAGGTAGTTTATGCACCGAAGATTTCCTGCGAACTATTCCTTAACCGTTGATCTGAGATCATATGCAGATTGTGGATTGTAGGTTTTCCAATTTTGTTCAAAATACTTCCGCAATTCCCTCTTCCCAACTTTTCTTCTACACTATCGATCTCTTGCAGAGTCTTTCCTGACCATCAATCTTACATATTACGGATTGTCAATGTGCCTTCTAATATTTTCAAAATGGGCTTCTGCAAATTTTTTTCCACAACTCTCCGAGGCGTCAATTTATTGTGGATTCTTTCCTGACCGTTGATCTTCAGATTGTGGATTTCGGAATGCAGAACCACACTTTCCCATTTTGGACCTCCGCAACTTTGTTTCCATAATTTTTTGGACTGTTGATTTCCTTACAGGTTAACTCTTGGTCGTCAATCTACGATCAAATGCAGATTGTGGAGCTTCACTTTTCTTTTGCGGAAATCATTCACCACCATCGATCTTCCTGAAACCGAGTTTCACAATTTCTCTTTCATAATATTCTTTCCGTAGCTTAAAGATCTTGCACTTTCGTATTACAGAGACTATTATAGACCAGTTATATTTGTCTCTCGACTTATTTGGGTCGTCCAACTATTCACTTCACTCTAGTGTTTGGGAATGTTATTTTCCACGTATATCTACTTTGCGGGTATTATTATACACCATTGATATCTATCTCGTCCAAATATTCTTTTTCACTTTGAAATGTTTTATTCCACTGCTTACTTTGCGGATCTTTCCCATGTCATCGATCAAAAATACAACTTTGTAATTCCTTTGTCTTACACTGAGTTTTCCCTGTCATCATGTTTACTGGTTATTCCTTTGTCATTTTGAACTCCTTTGACATCAATTAACAATCCACGTATATTTACTTTGCAAATCCTTTGTATTTTACTGAGTTCAACCCCTTTGACATCAATGAAAAATATATTTTCAACATTCTCCCCCTTTGGCATTGATGGAAACATATAAACATTCTCCCCCTTTGACAACAATGACAAAAGATAACCTATTATGCCTTTCCATTCTTTCTTATTTTAACTTAACTTGGTATTGACCTCTGTGTTTTTTAATATTTTACTTCATGCAGTAGTTTATTTTGAAGATAACTTGGATGATAAATCCATAGACTCCCCGTATCACAGTGATTCCTTCTGTTAGCTTCCCCTATCAACATATCTCCCATAAACATGAAATATGCTCTGTATATGCATGTAGTTTTCCTGAGACAACTTTATGTATTCAATCTGTTATCTTATCCTATTGATCATCAACTATGAAGACATGATTTATCAACTGATCCAAATGCACCATATGGAAAGTCATTTTTAAGAAGTTGCAAGTATACATGAAGGACTAGACAACATACATATCTCCCAAGCTATATTAATCATTTTCTTTTAGAGCTGTCTTGGATTGATGTTATGTACTATTACTTCCATAGTTCTTCAATGATCAATGATTCAAGACGTTGATGGTGAGAATCAGTTTTGACATGACTGATGTACAACATAAGGAATGGTTCATCACGAAATTAGTACCGCATGTCATAATGCCTTTGATGCAGTAAAATATTGCGACATAGAGTGAGGCCCTGGAGATCATGATGAATTTGGAGTCTTCACCTTTTGGTGAGACTAGAGTTGGTATGAATCAGATTTAGTCTCAATTGGAAAACTTGACGATCCAGTTGTAGGACATCAAGAAGGGGAAAGAGCATCATGAAGAAATATGGTGTACTCGATGTTGTGTGGAAGGATATCATAAATATCAGTGTCTGTATTTTCAAAACTACCTACTGTCAGGAGCTCCAAATCCATTAAGTTATGGAGGCATGCTGTTATGGAGAAAAATTCCTATGGCTTGGGGTACCACAATAGACATTGTAACCGCAGAAATAAATCCTTTCCTATATGCAAGCGAAACTAAACATATAACACTAAATGATCTCGAAACATACCTTATTCCGGACGGTTGATGTAGATCCCCGTTGAGCTTTTCCACTCTCTCTTGTATTAACAATTTGCTCTCTCAACATTCAGCAAACAATACAAGCATGCTATATAATCATGTTAGACATACTATAGAGTATATAATCAATAACATATAAGCATTTAAAAGCATCCATGGATTAAATACTCATTTAAATACACATTATTAGACAGGAAAATATATTTCTATTAATATAAATCATAGATTACAATAGTGATAACCTCTCTCGGCACGTCTGCGAATCGAAGAAACTGAGTCCTCCAACTAGGCCTCCACCACTTCAATCCTCCATCTCTCGATAGCATGCTCACAAGTGAATGCAAGCTTGGGAAGAACACACAGTGCTCTAAGGGACAAAGGGATGCAGACTTAAGTATAAGCTCCGACAACAATGGACTATAGTTTTCTTGCTCTTCAATACCTCTCCTTCAATGTATCCAAAGGGTTCCTTATATAGTGCTTCAATGGGGTAATGGAAGGTCAAATCCAAGCAATCTCAAGGCATATAGAAGGACAAGAGACAAATGAATTAGATCCACATCAAGGAAAACTCCAAAACTATTTGGGATTTTGCACACATTCTGATGTAACACATTTCATTAAATTTGTAATTATTTAGTGGAACTAGAATTTAGAACTTCCGCTAGATTGAGTTCTTTCAAAATGAGGAAAGTCATAGACTTTGAATCCTTACATAATGTCTCGTAATAGTATTTATAGTTTGTATTTAATGTTAAGTTGATTAAATTATTTTATGACATAATACCAACATTGTATTTGTTACTACAACAATTAGAAATATTGTCGTAGTAATTATTTGTGTCTTTGTTGAGTATGTTGTTTTATTTTTGGAAGTTCATGCCACTTATAATCAAAACAGGAAAATATTTTATGACTTTAAAGTCTAAGTTTTACCCTTGTAACGATTAAAATAAATTATGAATTAAAATAGCAACATAATTTATTATTGTTGTTGTTGGTAGTGGTAGTGGTAGTGTATTAAAAACTAAGTTGATGAATGTTTACTTTATGAATTATAGATTAATGTGAGAAATTTCTTACCTATAAATTTATTTAATGATATTGATTTTAGTAAATCCTCCCTTATTTATTAATATTATTTATTTTAACAATCAAAACTAATTATGAACTAGAATAGCATTAGTGCAGTAGAGTTTGATTTTTTTAATATACAAGAGAAAAGGGGGAAAACCAACTTAACTAATTATTGCAAGTGTTCATTATTTATTTATGAAGTATTTGAACAATGTGTTTAATTGAAAAGAGCATATTTTTATTGAAAATATAGACATCTTACAATATTTATATTATCAATACGATTTAAATCATGTCTTAATTTATGTTGGGGCACAGAGGAATTGAACCACCATCATCCTGCTTGGAATGCAGGTGCTCTTCCATTGAGCTAGCACCCTTTACAACATGAGGGGAGAGGGACTGTGTTAACACCTGGATTACACATTTCTAATCCTTTATGACAAAGAAAAATGATGTTTTATTCAAAGAGGAGGTCTAGAAGATGTTTTAAAGTGCATTATTGAATATGGTTATGCACATTTGATATAGTGACATGTTGAGTTTATGTAAAAAACAAATTGAAAAGTTAAAAATTGAATGGTGTTATCTAATTCACATAAAGTACCATCACATGAATTAACATAGAAGTTGAACCAAAATTTTCATATTAGTAAATAATATAAAATTCCTCAAAAAAAGGCTTGAAGAGAATATTTGATATACAACAAACATTTAAAAGTGTTTCTTCTTGTATATTAATAACTAGTTCAAAGAGAAAATTACATTCATGAATAATCTCCACATAATCTCCTTATATTCAGTCAAGCAAATTAATTACAACTTGTACACCACATTTATTTATTGTGGTCTTCCTGCAATCTTCTTTCTTTTGCATCCATGCAAAAACCATGGTATTAACTGGAATAGATCCAAGTCATGTGTCATCAAGGTTTGGTACCCAATATTGTTCTAAAATTTTCCTTCGTATTTCCCTGAACTAGGCTTCCATCAATCAACCTTTCCATGAAGAGTCTCACTTTCATCATTCTGGAAGATATATGAGGTGGTTTTTTCCATCCAAATCGTCTCTCCTTCACCCTTAGTTCATGATCTAACTACCAACACCTTTACTTTCTCAAATTCAATCATAGGATTGAATCTTGGCTTTAGCTTGTTGCACTTGGGTCCAACATATACCAGTTCATCTGTCACATTATCAAATTCTCCATCCATAATACTTATATTAAATGCAGTGCATTACGATCAGCATTAAATCTCACATGGATTAAACTATCTTTATGTTGCAATGTATTTGATGATAATTTCCAACATGAATTAAAGCTAACATGATGTTATCACTTAATGATTGATTTTCTGGATTAAGTTATGTGAAATATTTTCAGTCCACAATGAATTTTTCATGGTTCCCGTAACAAACATGGGTGGAGTGTCCACTCAAAACGTTGGTCTAAAAAACGTCCACACAGTTTAATCCAGAAAATCAATCACAATGATGACAAACTGATAAAACTTGCATGCTCAAAATGTTAGTATTGTATTTATTGAGTATAAGTTAATATACTAGTACAAAGTTGGCACCACTTTAAATTCTACACGATAAAATATAATTATGAATTTGAATGCAACATAATAGTACAATTAAATTTATATCAACTATAATAACGAATAATAGGAAAAACTCACTTCAAACCTTATTGCAAGTGCCTTACATTTATTCACAAAGCAATTCTATAAGATATTTTAAGGTGCATTCGCATAAAGTATCATCACATGAATTAACATTGAAGTTGAACCAAAATTTTCATATATGTAGAAAATAATATAAAATTCCTCAAAAGGTAGCTTGAAGAGAATATTTGATATACTACAAACACTGACAAATTTTTCTTCATGTATATTAATTAGTCATTCAAAAATAAAAATTACATTCATGAATCATCTCCACCTAATCTTCTTATATTTTCTCAAGCATATCAAGTACAGCTTCAGGATGAAGATTTCTATAGTTAATCATAATGACAAAGAGAGTTTGTGGAATTAAATTGTGTGTATTGAAACGTCCCTACGTTTCAAGTGGACACTCCACCAATCATCAGGGGAACAAAATGAAAATCTCAAAGTAGTATTGAAGAGAGTGAGCAAAAGCTAATAATAAATAAGGAAAGGATTTTGTACATGCATTAATGAATATAATTATGCACATTTGATATAGTGAGATGTGTTGATCTAAAAGACAAATTGAAAAGTTAAAATTTGAATAGTATTATCTAATTCGCATAAAGTATCATCACATAAGTATTATCTAATGTGGAAGGACTCGATCATAAGGTGCACGAACCAGTAACTATACCGGGAATGGCCGACATGCAAAGTCAAGATAACTGAGGAATGGCCGACTCAGGTTTCAACTTCCTTCGAACAAGAGCATAACGGCGTATGGTGACTGAATGAAGGCAGCATAGAATTGATATACAAACTGGGACATCTCTATGATGCAGGAGGCATCAATAGAGGCTCCATAGGGACTGGAAGCATATCCAGTCGGTGGAGATAAACTCAGATAAACGATTATAGCTCCTAATGTCAAACTATAACCCAACCAACGGATGTGATATACAGTGCTATGTTCAAAGGCGACATGACTCGACAGCTGCCAAAGATAATATCTTTTCTTGTCCGGCTTTTTGGTTTTTTTATTTTTTTGGACTTTTTCAGTTATTTGAAAAGCTTGAAAAAAGAATAAACTAGCTTTATAGTTACAAACTAGGAGGAGACGAGTGTCATAAGGGAAAACAAACTAGTTCAAAGCAGTGGAACATACCTATGCTCAATGCAAGGATACATGTGTAGGATATCAATACTCAGGGGAAAATCCCCTCCCGGTAAAAAGGGAATCAAGCTGCGAAGGATATAAAAATGGCTTTGCATGGCTAGACATGAGACAAGCTCGGGCTATATGGCTGAAACGCAATGTCAGGGGAGCCGGCATAAAGATCAATAAGATAGGAAAAGCTCATGATAATGCATCCACAACTTGATACAAGGGAGCTTGGAGGGAACATGGCCAGCATAAGATCAAGAGGAGTATGAGGCTCTTCTGAAATGTCATGGCAATACTATACAACAGACTCCCGGATCTAAGAGAGGACTCACGGCATGGCCACCAAAGGAAAAGGGGAGCTAACTAGGGCACCCATGTAAAGGAAAGCTCTACCATTCACATGGTACCACTTCTAACAACAGCATGAAGGTTCCGTGATACCATGGAATGGGTTCGTACCTAAGGTTAAGATGGAACGGTCATAAGGCAATGCATAAGTGCAAGCAGATGTGAAATCCTAACCTATATGCCAGTTCAGACATAATACCTATGATCAGTACGAACGGGTCAAAACCACGGAGAGAGTGTATAAGAACTAGACCCTACATGACAACCATATTAGTCCAAAACAACCCAAAATAGTCAATGAAGAATCCAAACTGTAGGATATAGGGAGGAATGATCATGACAAAAGAACCCAAAGGAAACAATGCAGTGAACAATGGGACATAAAAAGGAATGTAAGGTGTAGACCCAATGTTCACGCATCCACTACCACCCCCATGAGGGTGACCACTGGTGTTAAGACCAAGCGAATGGAATAAAAATCCTCCACAAATGGAGTAGAGGAAGGAATGTGACCATTCCCAAATCTATGATCATGATAAGGGGTTGTGATTCCCCCAAGTCTAACACCAAGGTCCGTACTAGGACCAAGACGGGTGATAGGATACTAGGCATGCCAAAAAATAAAAGGATCCGAACTCAAGAGAGCATAAATATACTCAAGTAACCACGATCCCAAAGGCCAACTAGCGCACAAAGAGCACACTCCTAAGAAAATCTACAGCCAAAATACAAGCAAACCAAGGGTAGAATATGCGAGCTCCCGAATGCAGCAGGTATGTCTCGCCTAGGAGAGGCCCGAAACTCCCATACACTACAAGCGAAGGTACGTAACCAATTATAGTGGCCCTCAGCTTCAACGCATAAAGCGACTGTGTTGTCCGACCTCTACCTGGCAGGGACACATGCAGAATAACCTCTACAAGTACCCCCTCGATATCCTAGGTAAGGTCACTAAGGTCACCTCAATATAATCAGCACTCAGGCGGACAGTCGTAGGCGGGATTGACCGTATGGGCAGGGTAACAAAGCCCAAAACTCTCGAAAGAGCCCCCAGATATGAATACAATACTGGCAATATAGTCAGTGCTACTCAGTTATCGACTAGGGGTCATCCCAATCAAAAACCGCTCACACTGCCTCGTGCTTAACTCCCTTTTGAGAGGAGGATCCTGAGAACGCTGGTTATACCAAGGATTTCACACACTCCCTGGACAGATACCTAGTTTTTGTTGTTTAGTGATCTTGGAGAATTAACCTACAATGAACTATTCCAAGATCCTAAAACCTAAGCTTGTTGGTGCACCCTAGAAAAGAAAAGAGTGTAATTCATTTTATTTAGTGTTGATTTTAGTTGGCTGTAATTACTCAAAGGGAAATGGCCGTGCAACTAATGACATTATGACTTAGCAGTGAAATAAATATGCACACCATAAAAAACAATGCTAAGTGCAATCTTTGTCAAATGAAAAATAGGGTATGCCACTACATGAGATGCATAAATATATATTCTTTTCCAAATGCCAATGCAATCCTTCCTATATGAAAGCCTAAACACAACTCTCATCCAAGAAATCCAATGCAAGTACCTCCTCAAATCCATATCTAAGATGCAACTAAGAGTGCAACTACTTTGTATTTTTCAATATAAAAGAATGAAAAATGCAATAAAAGTCATCTAAAACTCTTAGTCTCTGCAGCAAGTATAAAATACAAGCCCAGCAAGACACCAAGACAAAAAGAGTAATGCACTAATGGAAAAACAAAAAGGATAAATGACTAAGACTACTTTCAAAGAAAAAATCAATGAAAAAGCAGTCTCTGGTCACAAAAGAAGCATCCAACAGACAACATCAGACCCAAGGAAGACCCAACCACACTCACAACCCACCCAGCAACTTCCCCCAACATCAAACTCACCAAAAGGGAGGATGTACGCGACTGTATAAAGAACAGCTGCGTATGTACGCGACTTTAGGCCAAAAACCTGCATGGAAAAGCAAATATACGCGACTTTTGGCCAAAAACCCGCATGGGAAGGCCCATGTACGCGACTTTTGGCCAAAAACCTGCATGGAAAAAAGGATTTTAGTCTAAAATCTACGTGTATACGTGACTTTTGGCCAAAAATCTGTGTATGTACGCGACTTTTGGCCAAAAATTCGCGTATGTACGCGACTTTTGGCCAAAAACCTGCGTATACAGAGAAGGCAGTGGTAAAAAGCAGGCCAAGGGTCAAACAAATATAGGGGAGTGTCAATGGATGAACATACTATAAAATGCAACCCAGAAACAAGGAGAAATAGAGAGTAAGTCAATAATATCAAGCCCATTGTGCCCGTAAACCCCCAAATAAAAACAAGGGACATCCCCAGCAGAGTCGCCAATTTTGTTACGGAGAGAAATTCCTATGGCTTGGGGTACCACAACAGACAGCTAGACTCCAGAAATCAATCTTTCCCAATACGCAATAGAAATAAAAACATCTAACACTAAAGGATCGAACCTCGTACCTTGTTCCGAACAGTTGAAGTAGATCCCCGTTGAGCTTTCCAATATTCAGCTTGAATTGTTATAGCACGTCCTCAACAACAAGTAAACAATACAAGCATACTATATTTCATGGTGTTAGATCTATTCTAGCATATATAATCAATAATGTAAAAGCATTTGACATATTCCAATGGATACAATATTCATTCAAATACACATTACTGGACAGGAAAAGATATTTCTATTAATATGAATCAGAGATTACAAGTGACAACCTCTGACGGCACGTCTGCGAACTGGAGAAAATGAATCCCCCACTTGGGCCTCCACCACCTCAATCCTCCATCACTTCAATAGCAAGCTTACTAGCAAAAGGAAAGCTTGGGAAGAACACAACAGTGCTCCAAGGGACAAAGGGATGCAAAAACAAGCATAAGTTCTGGCAACAATGGACTATAGTTTCGTTACTTTCAATTCTCTCTTATGCTTTCAATGTACCAAGGGGTTCCTTATATAGCTTTTCAAAGGGATATTGAAAGGTCGAATCCATGCGATCTCAAGGAATATGGAAGGCCAGGAGTCATATGAGTCGGATCCAAGTCAAGGAAAACTCCAAAAGGATTTGGATTATGCACACATCCCGATGTACGCGACTATAGAGGGAATATCCGCGTATGTACGCGGTTATCGGGGAAAAAGCCGCGTATATCAATTTTCTTATGTTTTTAGGGATGATCAAGGATACATCAAAAGAAAAAAAGTGGTCCATATTGGCTAATGAGTCTGCAGCGGGACAAGGGAAGGCCATACAATGTGTGATTCACCTAGTGTGGTGAAATCCGCTATAACAGTAGCCCCACCTTCCTTTTTGGGCCCTGTGTAGAAGAGTCTATAGATGAATATACCCCCATTTCTATATCAGTATGAACATCCACAATGCCATGTATGGTTTAGGAGCCTCCCACAATCTGATGCATAGGGTAGTCATGGAGGAGATGGGATGGGAAGTGACCAAGCCATACAAAGACCTTTTCTCCTTTGATTCCAACAAAGTCAGGTGTATAGGAATGATAAAGGATCTAGCTATCTCTTTAGCCCAAATCATTTCCAATATCCTGGTGATGGATGTGGTTGAAGTTGATATCACTCCAAAGTTTGGGATGTTGTTATCAAGACCTTGGGCAACCAAACTTAAAGGTACTTTTCAAATGGACATGTCCTATGCTACTATCCATGTTTTTGGAGCATAGAGAAGGATTTTTGGGGAGAAAATGCTAGCCTACATGGTGACCAATGCTGAAAGGCCAAACAATCACCCCATCTATGCATTGTACACTAAGATGGGACCATCTATTTTCTTTATAGAAGGAGTGGAAAAACATTGTGGTTCCCAGAATGCTACCTTTATGCCCACTCAAGAGGAGTTGGATGGAGTATGGGAGGTAATTTTTGATGGGTCACCATGCATAGGAGGGGAAGGATATGGAGTGTGGATGATACCCCTGAGATTGCGATCTTTGAATTATTCTTACAAGCTTGATTTCGACTATACGAACAATGAAGCAGATTACAAGGCTATGATATTAGCAATTCTGGCCTTGGAGGAGCTCCAAGTCAATAGGGTGGTGTTACATGGGGATTCTGAGCTAATAATCAAGAAAATTACTCGTGAATATTAGGCGAGAAATCCCTGGATGAGGAGCTATCGAAATGCTTCCCAAGACCTCATTCAGTGATTTGAAGAATGCAGTTTCAATCTGATCCCCAGAGTAAAGAATTATGTAGTTTATTCCTCGACCACCTCTGCAGTAGCTTTCAGAGTCCCTATGCACCCTGTTGGGAAATATGAAATTGAAGTGAGGCACAAACCTTTTGTCCCTGATAATGTCAAAAGATGGCAATTTTTGAATATGACAAGCAGATCCAAAAATTACTCACTCTCACTAGGGAGTTTGATGGATTGAGTATTGATGAAGAAAATGAGCTTCTAGAGAAAGATACCCTTACTCAAGAACCTTTGTAAGGCCATACTATTGTTCCTAAACAAATGCCCTGAGAGGAGGACATTGCTCCTGTTGAATATGATGATGCTGGCGAAACTGAAGAAATTTGGGAAACAAAGATGTAAGAGACTGAGGAGAAACAAGAATACATGAACAACATATGTGGCAAGGATATCTGTTGTTCAGGAATAAACACCTTGATAACCGAGGGTCTGGGGTTACCAACTTACTCTGACAACTTGCAGACAATCAGCTTTAAAGTACAGAAAGGAAATAGGAATATATGATGGACTCACCCAATTAATGATGGTTGATCCAAGATTTGTCTTCTCTCACTCTATTCCTCTCCAAAGCTTTTAGGGATGTACCTCCTTCACCTGCAAAGAAAAAATCCTCCAAGTACAATGTTATAAATCTATATATGACAAGTTAGATAAACAATATATAGATTTCTTAATCATAAAAATTCATCAAACCACGATACATGAAAGAGAGTCAACACAAAGTTGGAAGAAGGATTCTCTTTATTAACAATAGTGAATGAGATAAGTGTACAACCCAACGCCTGAAACAAGGACTCCTCTGCAACCAAAGGATTTTGAGCTCTAATGCTTCAAATAATTCTGAAGATATACCACATGTTGGGCTCTAGGGTAGACCCAGGGTTTATACTTAAACTTCGCACCAACAAAAAGACCCACAATGTTGGCCCTTTCAGCAACAACCTGCGAACAGGTTGCAGTCTCACCCGAAACAGCTATGGGGTGCCACAGAATCAGGTTTCTACAACCAGAAGAGGGATATTACTATACCTTTAGCCTTAACAACTAATATTCATACAAAATAGAGCTTCGACATTCACTTATATAGCTTCGCAGTTAGATAAACAAACAGTTTCTTGCTTAACCCTTAACTGGGAATTCACAGCGAAGTTAATATTTAGCAGTTATCTTACTTATCATTTATCTACTTATCAATGCATTAAAATAAAACTAGAAACAATATAAAAGCACAACCACAACACAAGATATAATGTGGTTCACCCCCAGGGTAGGGGCTATGTCCACAGAACTGCACTTTTATTCAACTTTTCACAAAACAACAGTTATGATCTGCACACTTAGCTGTTGATCCTTTCCTTCAAGTCTAGTTGCGCACTTAGATGCAGTTCCTTTCTTACAACTCTAAGCTGCGCACTTAGCTGCAGTTCCTTTTCTTACAAAAACCCTCTGCGCACACAACTGCAGAGGTCGTCCACACACACAGCTAGGACTTGACCTTAAAAACCAAAAATAGATCTTAACTTTGCATCACATGATCCTCATCTCATTAGATACTCCTGAAATATTTACATGAGTGCCTATTTATACAAGTGCACTATTACAAAATCATGGGCTTACACCCGAAAATTATGGACAATTACAAAAAGAGGGCTTTGAATCAACCCCGACACCCCTAAGACTATTTTGACGTGCAACTCCACTTACAAGATTCCCCAAAAACTGCGGAGTTACCAAAATTAATGACCGTTAAGGCGCGCGCCCCAACAGGCCCCTAAGACTCACCAGTGGCCCGTCTCGGGACACTCTGCTACTTGTCTGGTGGGAGAATATTGTTAGTGATGATAGTGGACTACTTTTTGAGGTTGCGAATGATATCTTCAGCTTCTTGCTCCTTCTTTATGATCTCCTTTCGCACTATGTCGGCTCTGTATCCGTCTGCATCTCTGTAACCATCATATTTACTTCTCTTGCTCTTTTGCTCCCTGATATGCCTATCATCGTCGTCATCCCTTCTGTTACTTCTACCATAGCCGCATCTTGCTTGATCATTCATCCTTTCATCCTTAATAGAATACCTATGTTCCCTATGACCGTCTCTCATGCTGATGTCTTCCTTCGTAATATTTATGATGGTTATGGGAATCATTGGGCCTTCTAAATCTATCAGCAACCCCATCCCTCGAACTGCCTGCCGTTCATGTCCTATCAAACATTTGACCATCCACAACTTTGGGTCCTTAACAAACAGTACCCCTGGGATTGCATGTCAATGTACTTTTGCATAGGACAAACAACTGCCTCCATTCTGCTGAGCTAGGAGGATACATCTCGAGATTCTCCAAATTCTTTCCTGAGGGTTTGTGCCTTTCTTCGTTCCGTTTAGAGTGAACTTCTGCCTTAAATTTCTTCCTGGTTGATCATGTCTACATAGGAGTTTCTTCACAGGTTGATTTCTCATAAGGTTCTGCAGACCTCTCTCCCTGAACTCTTGTAACAGTTCCTGGACTTCGCGATCATTCGGCATGGTCTTAACTGCAAACTCAAGGAAATAATGAGAAATGCACTGAGCTGGGTGTCTTCTTAAAGAATCCAACGATCAAATATGTCATCATTATGCATCTACGATACCAAATCTGATCGAGATCTTGTCCAAACGGCGGTAGATTGCCCTAAAATCTCATAATTACAGGCAGTTAAGGCAGTGCACGTGCCGGCACCACCAAATCTAATTTTTCCCAACGGTCACATTTTAATCTACGACACACCTTTCTTCTTCAGCATAACCACTAACTTCAGCCCCACCATAATAAGGACCTTCGACACAATATTGACCATCGACCCATCCTGACACAATCTCCACGGAACTTCAACCTTCAAACTTCGACAGCCTTCGACACTTCGCAGATTTGAGAACGGCTTCATTATAGTCTAGTACCCACTTTCAACTCTTCTTGGTACTTAGACTCTCCTTCTTGCTGTTAGTTCTGATTAGGGGGTCCAGGCTTGTCCCTGTACTTCTTTAATCTACTTCCATTCACCATGGAAGGTAAAATTTCTCCATTCAATTTAGCTAACTGGACTGCACCACCATCAGTAACTTCCTGAACGACATATGGTCCTTTCCAATGTGTATTGAACTTACCTGGGAACTTCATGAATTTACTGTCGTACAAGAGCACAAGATCACCAATCTGAAATTGCTTCTTCTTAATGTGTCTATCATGCCATGCTTTTTCTCTAGCTTTCTGTACTTGCTGCCGGAAACCTACAATGAATCTGTCTTCCTCTAGTTCTAGTATCTTTGCCAGCCTTTCTTTCAACATAGTTGGGTCATCCATCTATGTAAAAGCAGATATTCTAAGGCTAGGAACAATGTACTCCATGGGAATAACTACTTCTTGTCCATATACTAGCCTAAAGGGTGTATGGCCTGTCAACTTCTTGCAAGTGGTTCTATAAGCCCATAGTACGGCTGGAATTCTAAGATCCCAATCATTTCTGTTAACATTGCAAACCTTCGTCAGGGCATGCTCAAGGATCTTGTTAAAGGCTTCAACAGTTCCATTTGCTTGCAAATGGTAGGCAGTACTCTTCTGATGATATACTTGAAATTCTTTGGTCAATGCTTCAATAGTCTTATTTAGGAAATGTGATCCTTGATCACTCATAAGAATTCTAGGACACCCAAATCTTGACAAGATATTATCGAAGATGAACTTCGCAGCTGTAGTAGCACTACAGTCCTTGACTGGTTGAGCCTCGTCCCAACGAGTAAGGTAGTCAGTTGCTGTAATAATGTATCTTTCTCTATATTTCTTTGCAGGGGGATTGATAGGTCCAACAAAATCAATAGCCCACTTTTCAAATGGTTGTAGATTTACCTATGGAACCAGAGGCATCTCATCCCTTCTAGACGGTTTTCCTATCCTCTAATAGATATCGCAGCTGTGGCAATACTCTCTTGCATCCTTATGAATCGTAGACCACCACAATCCAGCTGTCAAAATCTTCTGAGCCGTAGCTTTTCCTGCATAATGACCTCCTGCTGCTCCAGAATGATCCTCAGCCAAAATCAATGGCTTTTCATGCTCCAGAACACATCTGTGCAGTATTTCATCTGGTCCCATCTTATATAGTTGTCCTGGTATCAAAGTAAAGTCAGCTTCTCTAACCACCAACTGCTTCTTCTGCTGTGTTGTCATCTCAGCAGGTGCAAAGCCTTTAGACAATTACTAAATAATATCCTGAAAATAGTCATCAACCATCTAAATGGAAAACAACTAGGCATCAGGAAGACCTTCATCCAAACTAGTGGGCTCTTCTCCTGACTTGAGCCTCGACAAGTGGCTAGGCCCTAGGTTGAGTCTTCCAGGCTTAACTATGATCTCAAAGTCATATTCCTAAAATAGAATCAGCCATCTACGTATCCTTCCACCTAACACAGGATTGTTAACCAAATACTTCAAAATAGAATGGTCAGTGAACATCTTAAAATGCGATCCTAACAGATAGTGTCGAAAATTCTGTAAGGCATAAACCATAGCTAGACCTTCTCGTTCTGTCGTAGTATAATTATTTTCTCCTATGGACAATTTTCTACTTGCAAAAGCAATAGGGTAATCAATATTACCTTTGCCGGACTGAGCCAATACTATACCCAAAGCAATGGAGGATGCATCGACATGTACATGAAACTCCTTACTCCAGTCAGGGAATACTAAGATAGGGGCAGCTACCATCTTTTCTTTCAAAATATCCAAGCTTTCCTGACACTCAGGTGTCCATTCAAACTTAATATATTTCTTCAATTGCTTTTCCATAGGGGCTGTAATCTGAGCATATCCTTTGATGAATTTCCTGTAATATCCAGTATGACCAAGCGTAGTGCGAAGTTTCTTAACAGACTTCGGAGGTGGCAAGTTCACAATGATGGCTATCTTCGCAGTATCCACCATCAATCCTTGCTTGCATACAATATGACCTAGCAGAATTCCAAAAGGTGCACAAAAGATACACTTCTTCAGGTTCAGTGAAATCTGATATTGTCTACACTTGTCCAGCATAAGCCTTAAGCTAGCTATATGATCTTTCAATAAGCCAAAGATAGTCCAATCATCAAAGTAAACTTCCAAGAACTTATGAATGAATTCCTTAAATGCAGATATGACTACCCTGGAAAACATAGCAGATACATTCTTCAATCCAAAAGGCATAACTGTATACTGGAAAGATCCCATTCTTGTAGTGAAGGTTGTTTTATGTCGATCCTATGGAGCAATTCTGATCTGATGGTAACCTGAAAATCCATCAGTGAAGGAATACACTTTTTGACCTCCAACATTGTCTAAAAATTCATCTGTAAAGGGAGTAGGAAAAGGATCATGTAAACACGCATCATTCAGCTTCCTCAAATCAACACAAATTCTGATTTCTCCCTTGCTCTTCTTTTCTTGTACCACCATAGGGCTGACCCATTTGGAATCTTCAACAGGTTCAATGATTCCTACAGTGAGCATATTATCTAGCTCTATCCTAAATTTTTCTTTATACTTAGGGTTCAGCCTATAAGGGCGCTATTTTACAGGCTTCGCATCAGGCTTCAAAGGGATTTTTATCACTCCTATATCACCAATGATACCTTTCATTTCTGAGAACTTCGTCGAAAATAAGTCCTGATACTCATGGAGAAGTTGGGTCACTTTGCTCACCATTTCCTCATCCCAATAATCTCCAATGGTAGCATACTTAGGCACTTCTTCTGATCCAATGTTTACTTGCCTTGTCTTCAAGGGCTGGGTTACTTCAGGTGCTTCGACTGCTGGTCCATGTACTCCGTAGTGTCCTTCTGACTCAGGAATGTTAATGTTGCGCGGGTCATCATCCTTGTCAATTGAGAGTTATAACATTCTACTGCATTAGCTTCTTGTTCCTTCCAATCAGGTTGGTATTCTGCTATTTCTTTATCATCAAACACCTTAGTATGGATCAACCTAATAGCTGCGTCCAAATTAGGGAAAACCTCATTAATAGAAAAGGTCAGCACAAAACTATCAACAAGACTATCCCAACTTACAATACCATGGTGAAGCTCCACCTCCACATACCAGTTCTTTGCTACAGGTTCCATAGTGTGTATAAACCTATGTACCCATTCTTCATGAGGTACATGCTTCCATGCTTCATAATGTTAGCACTCAGAATGTACTCAGGTTGTAAGAAGTAAATCCCAAGAGTAACAGCAAAACCACTTTTAGAAAGAAACTAGCTTTTCTTTCCAGAGAGGGATCTCTCAGATACAGATTTAACAAGGCCAGAAATATATGTCAACACTCAAACATTATAAAGGTGGTCGAAAAAATACACAGAACCATTGGGCATGGAGTCACATATAGATAAAAAATATCACAAAGTCGCATGTTCAGAAATTTATCAAAGGCAAGGTAACCATTTAATCACAGTCATTCATTGATTCATTTGGAATGGAAGAAAAGAGGACAGTCCATCAATACAAAGCATCATATGACGAATTCTAGATTGACTTTAGTAGCAAGATTTATAAAATATTTGAAATAATGATTAGAGCATGACCAACATGAGTTCCAATCATTCAACGCTGTATTTCAAATATGAAAGAAAACATAATGGAGTGTAAAACTGGAAAAAACAATCACAGAGAAAGAGAAGCACAGACTGTAATATAAATGACGCATGAATCTCTGATAATTCATTCACATTCAACTTTGTTCTTCAAAAAATATATGTTTTCCAAAACTCTCAACAACAGGACGGGTTCCAACCCCCATCTCCTAAAAAAGATGCCAATATATACATAAAATAATAGATCTTCCAAGAAGATTCATAACTGAATAATCGGCTTAATTTAGAGTCTTGTAACTAAACCCCTAACTTCTAGGAATAAATTACAGCTCCAATCCTAACAGATCATAAAGTAAAAATCAACTTGATAATAGGTTTTTGCCCAGTCAGCTCCATGCCTTCGCCCATTCAGCTCCATGCCTTCGCCCAGTCAGCTCCATGTCTTCGCCCAATCAGCTCCTCGGTGTACAACGCCTGTCTCTACGAATGAAGTATGTATTTCGTTTTTCCAAACCTCTCCATGGCTTTCCACTGCTCTGCGCTCGGGGTGTCACATTCCATCATCTCTCTAATCGATACTTCAAGCTCCATGTAAGCTTCATATGACACCATAGGCAATCCTTTTCTGACGATCAGGAACTTTTGTAGAATCTCAAAATCCTCTGTCAATTTATCCACAATAGTTTTCCCAGTTAGGCTCTTTTCCAAGTCATCAAATTTAGAGTGGTCCATGTGATTCTGAACTAACAAGTTGTGGTAGTGTTCTTTTGAAAACATCCGTCCCTCCTCATCCCAAAAGGAAGGCAAGCCATCTTCGAACAGCTCCTTGAAAACTTGCTTGAAGTTATTAACTTGTGAAAGCATTTCATCGGCTCTGTCTTGGACCGTCTTCATTAAATGATGCTTGTGGATAAATTTATTAGCCCACAGTACTATTGATATTCTGTCTTTTATCCCCATATCATGTAATTTCTGATATGTCAATGAATTTAGAAAGTTTAGCGCATTCTAAGCTGTAGAGAGGGGCTTTCTTTCCATATGTTCATTTGCTAGCTTTAATATTTGGTGGGCCAAATTGATCGAAATATTTTGATCATCAATAAAGTTCACATAGTGCCTAAATTTTGTAATCTCCACAGATAAAGTGTCCCAAATGATATGTTTTTCTCCCTAGAGAGGACCTTTCCCAATACTTTTCTCTTTCAGTTCATTGAATTTCTTCTGCAGCTAATTCCTATCATGTAATATTTTATTTTTACTTTCACTTATTTTGGCCAACTCAAACTTTATCTTTTCGTTCTTTGCCTTTAATTCTTTAATTGCTTCATCTTTTAAGCTTACCTGGGACATAGGCACCAACAAATCATCTAATGGCTTCTCGATATTCACAATGGACAAGTCTTCGCCGGTGGGAGTCTGACTCATCAACTCCTCCATAATATCTTTCTCATCATTTTGATCCTTTTTCATCAAGGAAATTTGAGATAATAGCTCATTCCGTTCAGCCTCCCACCTGTCTTTTTCTTCCTGTAACTCAACAGCTCTCCCTTTATATTCCATCATCTCTTGATGGACCTTGTCTTTCTCTTCTTGGAGAGCCAATAACTCAGAAGACTGAACATGCTCAGGGATCTTCAATTTTTTCTTTAAAACTTGGAGCACATTGTCCTTTTCTTCTAACATTCTTCTGACTGCCTAGGTGTTGTCTGAACTAACAATATCTGTTTGTAGTTTCTTAATCTGAATGGCATTTTCCTTATTTTCAACTCTTTCATGTTTCAATTGAATCTCTAACTTATCTGTCAAAATTTGTAATTTATTTATCCTTACCATAGCTTGTAACAAGTCTGAATAAATGATATCACTAGTTTGTTTGTGAAGTTGTATCTTATCTGGTATACTGATTTTATCCAACCGGATCTCCATCTCTGACATCTTTTTGTCGCTTACCATAGCCAACTTAAAGGTATTTCTTTCGGCATCTCTGGCAGAAATGAGAGAAGTTTTTGGAGTGTATAAACTTCTTACCCACGGGAGCAAATTTCTTGTTTCTTCCATAGACTGTTTTCTTTTCTCCATATAACTAGCCTTGAGATCCTCTTTTGACTTGAAAGTTGGACTTGACTCTGAACCATCTACATTTTTAAATGAAAACTGATTTATTTGTACAGCTTTGGTTGTGACTAGAGCAACCTTTTTGAAACCATCAGAAATTTCTTCATTTAAAATTTCACCACCTTGAAACAATTTTGTCTTTTTGTGTGATCCATCTTCGTCTATTTCCATACTTTCGATTTCAGATAGACTCCTCTTAATCACAATACTAGTACCCTCTTTTATTAGGGATGCTATGACTGGTATAGTATGTGTATCTTCGTCAGACCTTGAAATCTCAGCAAACTGCAATAAATTGGATGTTTCAGCTAGACCTTCAATAGACTGGTGATCAAACGGTTTGTTCTTGTTGGCCTGCTTCCTCAAGGAGATTACATGGTGGGGATCATAATTTATCTTTGGCTCCTTTTGGAAATCCATATTCTCCAACAATTTCTCTAAGAACACTAAAGCACCTTTACTTTCGAAAATGAAAGAGCCAACCTTGAGGGGGAATTTAATATTTGAATACTTTTTAAAAGCTCCAAAATGCTCTTCTTCAGTCTGCAACCTTTGTCTCATGAATTCTAAAGCAAAAATCCTCGGGGTGAGGAAAGCAGGTAACTTATAAGGCTGCCCAGTAAATCCATATACTCTTAACACAGTGGAGTCCCTATGCAAGAACCAGTCTCCAACTCGGTCCTCGAGTGAGAGCTGCATCAAACATTTCATATCGTCCAAAACACGTGGCAATTCTTCATCAAACAACATTTTATACATTTCCAACATGATCGAATTAGCAAATTTGAACATGTTGATTTGTTTGGGAAAATCAGAAGAACAAATAGTATTAAAAAACTGCAGCTCAGTGACATTGGAACATAACAGCATGTTGAACAAGTAGGTCTGAAATCTAAAGAACCGAACCTTTGGAAACTCACTTAACTGAAGATGGATTGCTTCAGCCAGGTACTCATCTAGACTAAACACAGGAATTGACTGAGATTCAGAGCCTAAGGAACTTATTTTCAATAAAAAACCAAGGATGACTTCGTCCACACGACAATCATCATCAAGACCCAATATTTGATAGACCAGAGATACTACTAATTGGACTTCATTTTTAAAAATATGTACAGGGTACGGTAAGAAAAGACCGTCTAAATATTGAACTTCTTTCAGAATACTAGACAGGAATTGGCAACGGGTTTCAGTTTCACACTTCTTGTAAAATTCAGCAAGGATTGACTCATTCACTAACTCACGATTATAAGGGTAACTCTCAGGCAAATTGAGGTTTTTGCAGATGACTGTGGCATTGAATTTACAAAGTATTCGGGACGTGGACTGACTCACGATGATTCTCTAAGAAGGAGAGTAGTTAACAGCACACCATTCTGCAAATTCTGGGAAATGGAGGGTTTGTTCGAGAGCGAAGTAATACAAAAAATATTTACATACATTCAAGACATCGTTTCCTTGTAAATTGTAACACCACAATATTTCTTTACTGATGGACACGATTCCTATAGATAGGAAGGGGTCACATACGCCCCTGTTTCTGTCGACCAAATAATCCTCTCTGTCATCTATAACACGACCAGACCCTTGTAATTCTTTCTCCTGGTCCATAATTCAGTGATAAATGGCAATTAAACTGACGAATTATGGGTGTTTTAAACCTTACCTGTTAACTGTAGCGGAGTGTTTGAAAATGATAGTCGAAGGTTGACAAATATGCATGTCTTTTTCACCCGTCTAGAGCCAATAAAACACCCACGGGACAAGTCAACTTCCCTTTTATAAGACCCCACTCCGGAGCGTTCATTTGGCGATTTCCACTAAACCGTTTTAGCCTCCGGAGTACACCATGATTTTCCACGTGGATAGCGGTTTATATTCCATGACCACTCTTTTCCTTTATCCGCCACGCATTTTCCCGCTCCGGATCCGTCCATAACCGTTGATCTCTTTCACCTTTAATTCTTGACCATCGGATCAATCGCCACATAACTAATTCCACCGGGCGTCCCGGCCTTATGCCTCGTGCAAGTTCCCTTTCCAGAGTTGCCCACAATCGTCGATGCGATCTACCTTTATTTATCCGCCGTTAGATCGAGAGACACATACGAGATTCCATCAAGTGCTTTGGTCTTATCTATCTTGCAAGTTTCGGCTTCGGAGTCATCCACGATCATTGATGTGATATGTCTTTATTTCCCACCGTCAGATCGAGTAACATGTACTCGATTCCGCCGGGCTCTATTGTTTTAACCAACATGCGACTTCACAAGGCATAGTAAATATAGACCGTGGATCTGCTTGAGCCGGATCGATGACCGTTGATCCATATATCATATTAACACCCATATACACTTATTCTCCTCACACATTTAGAGAGTGGACATAGTATAGGCCGTTGATCTACAACTTTTCATTTCGCACCATTAGATCTTTTGATAACATGATCGTTTTCGCCTATCATCATATTCTTATAATATATCTTTTAACCAAGGTTCGACAAGCAACTATTATTTCTCCTTCATAATGTCTTTTCATCCTTCTGCTAAATAGATGTGTTAACAACTGGCTCCATCTGGGGATGATATCCTCCCTGTGAGGTATCAAAGAACTTGTAGACCAGGTGCCTCCTTTTTATTTTTCGTAATAACTTCTACAAAACTCATCTTTTTGCTTTTCACAGATATATAATTTTTATATATTTTTAGAAAAGGTATGGTATGCTTCATGAATCTTAGGGCTTTCACTGCGAGCTTCAAATACACTCAGCTTACCATTCACGCTGAATTGTAAAGAAAAATAAGTATTTACAGGCTATGATACAAATTTTACCTTCCTCCTTAGGATAGGTAATGCTTCAGATACCTTCCATTTACAGGGTTGCTCTCCAGAAGAACCCCATTTGTATATTCTAGCAGAAATGTGTTTTTCCCTCTGTATCCAGCAACAACGTAAGGTCCTACCCACATAGGATCAAATTTTCCATGCTTGTCTTCATTAGGAGCATCCCACTTCAAAACCAGGTCACCAATTTGAAACTGTTCTTCCTTGATTCTTCTGTCAAAAGTATTTTTCATTTTCTCCTGATGTGACTGCACTTTGTCATAAGCCTTATTTCTTTGTTCTTCCAGTTCGATGATCTTATTTATCCTTCGGTGTATGTGATTTGGTTCTTCTTTCTGATCTTGGAAATATCTCATAACTGGAACCCCTAATGACGCTAGAAAAACCACTTCAGTCCCATACACCAATTGGAAAGGAGACATGCCAATCTCCCTTTTGGTACTAATTCTGTCAACCCATAGAGCATACTTGAGCTTGGTGTGTCAGGACCTTTTATTATCCTCCAACAGCTTCCTGATGATTCTTACTAAGCTCTTGTTTGAAGATTCATCTAACCCATTTCCCTGCGGATAATAAGCAGTTGAATGATTGAGGCTTATATGGTATTTGTGACAGAAATCAATCATTTTCTTGGACTTGAACGCAGCTGCATTGTCTGTCACTATTCTTCTTGGACATTCGAATCGAGCCAATATGTTTTCTTCAATAAATTCCATAATTACATTTTCAGTGGCTCTTCTAGTTGGGATAGCTTCAATCCATTTTGTAAAATAGTCTGTAGCTGTCAAAATCCACTTGTGTTGTCCCAAGGAATTGGGGTTTATTTCACCAATAAAATCCAAACCCCACTGCTGGAAAGGAGCTTCTACTGTTATCGGGTTTAAAGGGAGAGGAATTACCTTTCTCTTTCCGTCAAAAATTTGGAATTGATGGCACTTACTGGTCTCTTTATACACATATAAAAATAATGTAGGCCAATAATAGCCTGCTCTCAGAATTTTATTAGCAGTCACTTTCCATGAATGATGTCCTCCACAATCCCCTTTATGAAATTCTTTGACTGTATGCTGAGCTTCATTTTCTAAAAGGCAATTCAGTAACACCCCTCCAGGGTCTTTCCAATAAAGATACTGATTCAGAATGCAAAATTTAGCAGCTTTCAACTTTACAGACCTGGCTCTTGACTTACTCAATCCTTCAGGCGCTTGTAAATTTCGAAGAACATATACAATATCAGAATACCATGGGGAAGCCAGAAAATCAACCATTACTTCTACCTCCGCATCCAACTGATTAGCTTGATGAGAAATGAAATTGATTTGCAAAGCTTCACAATTGGAATTAGCCATCATTTTAGCTAATCCTTGTCCTTTAATCAATTTGGTAGGATTTATTTCGATATCATACTCCAATAATGTAGCAATCCATTTTGCTCTCCTGCCTTCTGGATCTAGTTCAGTCAAGTTTCCCTTTACTGAAGCAGATGGAACATGGGAAATTATATGTGAATGTAAAATTTATATTCTGAAATCTTTCAATGCTTTAATTAAAGCATATGCTTGTTTCTCCATGATATCGTATTTCAATTCACCATCCCTTAACATTTTGCTGAATAATGCTATGGGCTATTCCAAATTCTCGTCATTTTTCTGCAATAAAACAGCTGCTATAGTATATTCTGAAGCATATGAAAATACTGAGAAATCTTTAGTAAAATCTGGACTCACTAACACAGGAGCCTCTGAAATTGCCTTCTTGATTTCCCAAAAATACTTTCTAGCTTCAGCATTCCATTTTATTTCATGACCCTTTTTCAACATATTGGTGATGTTCATTAGGATCTTAGCAAAACTTGGCACAAACCTTCTCAAAAAATTCACCTGCCCCAAGAAAGATTCTATCTCCTTTTTTCTCCGGGGTTCACCTACTCTCAAAATGGTACTCACCCTTTCAGGATCAATTTTTATTCCAGCTTTTGATATTATATGGCCCAGCAATTTTCCTTCTTCTAATGCAAAGTTGGATTTATTTGGATTCAACGATATACCAAACTTCCTACATTTCATGAACACTTTCTCCAGATGATGCAGATGCTCTCTGTCAGACTTTGAGTAAACTGTGATATCATCCATGTAGATCACTACAAAATTTCCAATTTCCCCTGCAAAAGTGATGTCCATAGCTCGCTGGAAAGTGGCCCCTGCATTCATCAAATCGAAAGGCATCTTTGCATACATAAAGGTGCCCCAAGGTGTAGTAAAGGCAGTTTTCTCCTGATCTTCTGGTAACACCTTGATCTGATTATACCCAGAAAAACCATCCAGCATTGAAATCCTTTCAGCTCCCACCACTTGCTACAGTATATGATCCATCTTGGGTAGAGGATAATTATCTTTCATAGAGACCTTATTCAAATTGCGGAAATCTATTCTCCTTATTCTGCACTTGCGTTGTAGCTTCATTCCTTGTAACAATGTTAATGGTTGGGATAGGCCTTTGCTCTACAGTAATCATCTGAATGTTTTGAGTGGGAGGGGCACTTATTTCTTGTATCTTGGCTATCAACTGTGGGCATTGCTCGATCACATGATCGACTGCTTTGCAGTATCGACATGTCGTAGTTGGGTTCCGACAGTCTCTAGCTACATGTCCTGCTTGATTACAGTTATAGCAAACAACCTGGCCTCGACCTCTTCCTGGCATACAACCATGACCATGACCGTCAAAACTACCTCAACCACCACGGTAACCATATCCATCATTTCCTTGTGCATCTTTTTGTACCCTATAAGCATCGTAGGTTCGCTCTCTCATAAGGTCAAAGCTGCGACATTCATCTTCATTCTGTCCAATTGACTTACAGAACTTGCAATAGGGATTCTTAGGTACTTGCACATATATTTGTAGCAGATAGCAGTCTTCAGGTCGATGTTGGCTAGTTGTTCTACAAATCTCACAATATAGAACATTAGGGTTAAATGGGTTTGGTGCACCAATATTCAGGTAATTTCTTAGCGCAGAACATTTTTCCTTGTCATGACCTTCTGTCCTACATCATGTACACCAAACCTCTTCGCGAGTAGAATTCCCCTTCTTGATGTCACGAAGCTCCAAAGCCATTTCTGCTAACTGTGCTTGTATTTGGGCTATGCCAGAATTATCTTCGGCAGGAGATGTCTCCAAATTCATGGAAATCTCCAAAGCCTCTTGCTGATCAACAACCTTATGTTGCATGAGTGGAGTTCTGATATGAGGTAATAGGGCAGCAATGAACCATTCTTTATGTTGCGCTGGTGTTGCAGCTGCAACAATTTCCCAAAATTCCAAAAAAATTTAGGACCCTCCTTTGCTTTGGTTAGCTTGATTTAATGTTTTGATTTGGTAAGGGAACTTTCAGAAAGCGTTTCTCATGCTGAAGTGGTTCACCACCTGTTTTCATCTCCCTCTAACGCTGGAATTTTTCCTTGTTTTATCAAGCCTTATCGTTATTTTTGAATACCTTTGAAGCCACTTTAAAATTGGAAGTTGTTTAAATTGACTTTCCCGCCGTTGCAGAGGTTTTTTCCTTGTCGTTTTCCGCCGTTGCGGGTGACTTTTGGTTCTACGTCGGAAGGTATGATTATCTCCTTGACCGCCGTTGCGGACGGATCATCGCTTTCGCTTCCACCATTGCGGATCAGTTTGGATTTTGATTTTCACTTTCTTGCCGATTTGTGTGTTTCAGAGCCTTTTACCATTGCTCTCTTCGCCGTTGCGGACGGGGTTGAGTTTTTTAGGTCCCGACGTGGCGGATGGGAAAAGCTTTAGGCTTCCGACGTAGAGTCATTTGGTTTCCGACTTGAGTTTTACGCACGGTGTTTATGTTATGAGTGTCTGTCGTTGCGGAAGACTTTAAGATTTTGGCTTCCGAGCCAAGTTTCCTCCGACGTCCGATCATTAGTTTCTCCCACCTTGCTCACCGTTGCGGACGGATTGACATTATGACCTACCACCGTTGCAGAGGGGTTTGTGTTCTTACCTCCTGATTCAGAATAGTTTCTCGTCCAATTTAAAACCCGTCACACGTGCGAACCATTTTATATATAGGGAGAAGCGAGTTGGATTATTTTATTGTTTGTTTTGCTCAAACTATCGTGACCATCCTGCGCTGTCGACCCCTCGAAGCTCGTGGACCACCGTGCCGGTATTCGCATCTAGGTGGCAGTTGAGGAAGCTCGACCACTTTCGCTCCGTCGGATACATCCGTGCCAGGTAGGTCTATTCACCTTCTCCTGTTCCTTTTGAATCATGTGTAAAGTTTGATGCGGTTACGGTGGTTTCCTTCACCCCGTTAAATGTATGCGTATATAATAAGGGGAGAGGGAGGTTATTTTGACTGCTAGCACTGGTATTTTCGATCTACGGGGCATTTTTTGGCCCGCGGCCTTTGTTTGCAGGCCCCGCCAATAGTGGGTGGAGGCTGGGTGCAGGCGGTCGTTACGCCGCCTGCACCTAGCTACCCCATGTGTGATGATGAGGAGTAGGGGGAGGTTTTGTAGTGGGTTTTTTTATGGCATTTGGTGTTTTCTCTTTTTGATTGAGGTTCATTTTACCCACATCCTTGAACATCTGTTTCGCCACGCCGTGCTGCGCACCTTGATTTGAAACCCTAGCTGGTTGGAAGGAATCCGCTGCGATTTGTAGATTATTAACCTGGAACACAAAGGCACAGGCACTATAGACATCGCATGTAGCTTTTACCCATTTATCTAGTACAGCAAGATGACAGTAGTCCCCATAGAGAGCGAAATGGGTAGTCAAGTTAATGTAATTATTTTGCCACAAACAGCGAGGCTCCTCATCGATTTCGTGCCTACTAAGATATATGTTGTTAAGATGTTGGTATTGAAAACATAGGATACCCTCACAGTCATACCGCATATAACTACTTCCGATTATCTCTTTTGTTGATATACACAAGCTAAACTATTGAGCACTGCACATTGCATTTTAGTGGTTCTGATGGTTAAGGCAAATTTTTGGGCTGCACATACATGCATTTGTTTCTTTACCTGCTGTCACATTAAACACATGAGAATGGAACATTGAATATGAATGTTGTTTTGTTGCAGTTTAAAGATGGTTGTGGAATGGTTAAATGTCATACAATAATGTTGCATCTTATAGACAAAGAATACTAAAAAATGTGCATTTGGTTATAATAATCATGTTAGTCAGGTCAGTCAGGTTATGCAAGCTTGTATCTTAGTTTCATCGACTAGTTGCTGTCATGGTATACATAGAAAGAGTAAAATGCTGCCCACTGTCATATAAATGTCTGTAACTTGAATTTCTCAATATTACAATGTTATATTTGGCAGGAAGAATTCGAATCCACCATGTCCAAAAGGAAGAAGAAGAAGGCCCCTGTGGTTGAAGAAGGGATAGAGGTGGAAGCTGTAACAAAGACTGAATACATATATGGAGACACTCAATGTGTTTCTGGTGTTGAACCCGAGTACAAATGGGGTGAAATATATAGATTAATTTCCCGCAGGGAAGTTCCCGAGATGGGTCTCGAAGAAGAACCCATCTATGCTAACATAGAGAAATCTGCTATCATGAAAATTGCCACCAGACCAGAGCCGTTCCCATGCTCTAAGGTAATTGGCTGGATTCTGCCCCGAGAAAATAAAACTACAATGATCATAGGAAATGTTGAAGGACAGGGCTATGCTGCATTTAGCCCTGGATATGTGGCGTTGGCTGATCACCTACTAGAAGCCCAAGTTTTCCTATCAGATGATTGGCTGGACAGCATCAGAATGGACTTGGTGGAAACTCTAAGAAAATGCTCTTGTAGGGAAAGCTTTACCGATACAGACCAGCCGGTGAGTATGATACAGCGAGCTTGAGGGCTCCCTACAAATTTATAGCCCTGATGCTAAATAGGATCTTTGGGAGAGCCCATGGCAGACTCTTCAAGCTTGAATGGATACCCATTATTTTTCATGTGGCACCCCAAGGAACAGTCTTCAATTGGGATAGCCTTATATCAAGCAGTCTTTCTTCTTGATTGGCTATAGCCTTGGGAGGAGATGCCCAGAAAAGATCTGAATTCTATATGAGTTCAATATTGATAGACTGCATACTGTGAAACTAGCCTTTCCCCGGTCTCAGGTGCATCTGGGACAAGGAGAGAATGCCTGTTTATGCCGCTTATAGACCATTGTGGGCTCACCAGTACCATAGCCATTACAGAGAGGTCTGTGAGCACTTCATTATGCCACTCTACACACTCATTTTCCGGAAGGAATGTGACTGTATGTCAGAAGGGGCTATGCAAGTAATAGAAGAATATGCAGACTATTACTTGACTGACAATGGCATGTATTTCAGAATGTTTGGAGGAATGAAATGCCCCTTTCTGCTACCCAAATACGCAATGGATTATATTATTCACAAAGAGGCAGTCAGACAGGTGTTCATTAATGGAATAGGTAATTTCCTGTTTGAACAGAAGAAGACTCCATACCCTCCTTTGCCATTCAAGCTAGGTAGCTACAAATTCACCAAGGTGAAACAAGCTGCTGAATTCATAGAGGAATTGGGAAAGTTCCATTTTGGAGAAATGCCATATCAAAGGAGTGACTCCCAAGGAAAAGTGGTGGAGCATTGTAAAGAACACAAAGTTCATTTTGAGTATACTCACCACTTTGATAAGGAATTATATGTCTTCTGAAACACCCCTAACATGACAATGCTAATGAGAAGATTCAAGAAAAAGAGTGCCACCAAAGGTGGAAAAGGGGATGAACAGGAAAAGGCTGAAGAAGGAGCCAGAAGGAGAAATGAAGAAGCTTAAAGGTTGGAAAAGGAGGCTGCCGAATGGCTGCGGATGGGAGAAGAAGAGAAAAGAAAAGCTACCTAAGAAGCAGCTGAGAAAGCAAAAGAGGCAGCCAAAGAAACAGAAGAAGTAGCTAGACAAGCAGCTGAAGAAGCAAAGAGAAAGTTCGATGAGGAGCTCCAAACACAAGAAGCCGAAGGAATAAAGTTGACACAGCAGTCAGTTTCCAAAACAGCAACAGGGCAGACCCAGGAGGAGGAAAACTCTGGGGTACAGACCTCTCAAGTACCCGCTGCCAATACCCCTGTGGCCCCTACACTTTAGCTAGTTCCTTTCATCCAGAAAAAGGGAGAAGAAGTCCCTGACTTCAATACTGTCTATTATGACAGGGCCATGAAGAGAATAATGAGGAGGACAGAAAAGAAATTTGAAGTGGAAGATCTACCTGGAAAGATGGTAACAGATACAACTTTCATGTTACGGACAGACCTGGATCCTAGGTTCATGCTAAGAGTCGGGGCTGCAATGATTGATGCCTCAGAAGATAACATAAACAGGGTGATGAATGAACTGGAGTCATCTAAGAAATCCTTTGCTCAGCTGAAAAATACACTGAGGAAGGAGAGAGAAGAGGGTAACATACTCAAGAGGAAGTATGAATACATGCAAAGGGAACTGGAATCCTCAAAGGGTGAAGTACATGCCCTCGAAGTAGAAATGCAAGCCAAGTAAATAGCACAGGAGGCCCTAGACAAAGTACAATAGGAATGCCAAGATCTAAAGAGTGAGAAGGTGCAGTTGCTGCAAAAGGAGGAGGACCTAGAAGAGCAGCTGAAGATCCATTTGCAGGCCAATGATATGCACTCCGAAGAGCAGAACAAGAAGCATCAAGAATAGATCACCGCTCTGACCACCGCTTTGGAGAAAGCAAGGGAACAACAAGTAGATCTCCAACCATTCAAAGAACATATCTTGGCTCAGAAATCTAAAATTCTTTGGCTGCAAACTGCTCTAGAGGAAGAGAGGTGTAAAGTCCTTCAGATCGATAGCCGGTTGGAGGAAATTATGGAAACCGCCTCCTACTTCGTGGACAAATCCCAGGATGTTCTTGAAGTCCTGAATGCCAGAATGGAAAGGCTGGAAAGCAAT
This sequence comes from Pseudotsuga menziesii, assembly GCA_001517045.1. NCBI lineage: Eukaryota > Viridiplantae > Streptophyta > Pinopsida > Pinales > Pinaceae > Pseudotsuga > Pseudotsuga menziesii. Next base: position 42,679 of record LPNX010623498.1, on the reverse strand, counting down.
GTAGAGAACCCAGCAGAACTACCGGCAAAGGATCATCAAGCCCTCAAAAGAGATCATGACTTGGTAGAGTTCGCTGCCAGCACCACTGAAGACTTTAAGAAGGCAGTCAAAAGGACACAGGGATCATGCGCAGAATACTTCAGAAGGCTCCTTAACACATACAATCGGTGTCAGACAGAGGCTGAACAAAGGCTTGAAGAGTTCCCAAACCATAAAACCTTTATGGAAATATTGCAGAGTAGATATCAGGATGCATAGGCAAGAATGCAACAGATCAAGGCCATTGATGACCTAGTTTTGAAAAATGAAGTGGACCACCCAGCCATTAGTGTGCAATTTTTGGAAGATCAGCTTCGTTTGAGCCCAGCAAGGATCGAGGCTATCAAGAATCAAGCCGAAAAATTTGAGATAAATATTCAGTTTTTGGAGCCTAGCACTTTTGAAGGCATCGCTAGTGAAGCTGCAGCATGGAGGAAGTTCCTAGAAAGCCAAGCGGGGCCCTCTCAGTAAGGGATGAGTCACCATTGTATTTTGCAACATTTTGTACAGACGTTTGAAAAGCAAAACGTTGGGAAAATGAAAAGTTGGGAAGCCCAAAGGCTACTTTGGGCAGCCCAACCATTTCACTCTTTTTGGATAAATGTAATAGACTAAGAGGGGAGAAGGACTTTTTTCCCCAGTTAGACTGGAAAGGTTATAGTAAGAATAAATACTTCTCTTTGCAATAAAATATTTGGTTTGCCTGTTGAAGAAATATCCGTGGGATTTCAAATGTTGTGTCGTGGACAATTGAAAGATGAACTATTTTGTTTTTCAGTATGGTGTCCATGAATCGTGAGATCTTTCTAACTCTATGACCTATGTCTTTTATTGAATGACTTTTGATTTATTTTAATGAAATGACCACCATGAGTAATGTATGTTGTTCATACAACAATTAGCTATCTGGTTGTTGAAATATCTTTAATTGTTCATGTCTGTAATAAGGAATATCAGCTATCTGTAATTGCTTTTTATTATGCATGCACATACACATTACTCATACATAGATCACATTCTTGCTCCCCGAGGATAGGTAGATAGATAAATATATAGATAGTTAGTTCAGTTCATTTCTGTAAGTGTGATTCAGGTGCTGGTGAGCTTAAGACGAGAGGTAAGAACTTGCGCATCACATTGTGACTGCTACCTGCATCCTTCACCACCCTGCATTTAGTTAGGCACTCTCATTTCGCATTTAAGTCAAAAAATACAAAAACTCGGTGGACCGGGCCGCAACCGGTAAAACCCTTGTTTTGGTACTTTGACCTACGGTAGCCGGACCGTAAACCGGATGGATTCCCTATTCCAAACAGTCAACGGGCTGGTTGGGAACGTTGATTGGGGAGAATCCCTTACTGTTGCTGCCTGCGAATTTATAGGCCTCAACAGCTGGTCCAATAGTGAAACTAACTTGATCTAGCAGAACTTTGAACCTCTGATCAAAGTCCCAAACTGATTCACCTCACCTCTGTTGAATCTCTTTCAGTTCAGTTATACACCATGACTCTGATTTAGGATTCTTGAACTCTTTGATCATTTTTGTTTTAATATCATTTAGGACATGGTTCTGAGTGCTGGAAAACTTCATGAACCAGATCAAATCTCGGTCTCTAAAAGAAGTGACCAGCTGCGCTCTCCTTATATCTTGATCCATAATGTTCTTGGTAGTCCAAACAGCTTCACATAAGAACCAAAACTATTCTGGATCCTCTGATCCAGTTCCTTTGAATACTGGGAGCTTGATATCATCTACCATATGGGACATAGTGGATCGAGGGGGGGGGGACTTACTGGGCTAGACTGACCTGCGACATGAATACTCGGGCTAGGGTTACTTTCAGACTGCGACGGGTTCTCAGGGGTAACAGATCTTCACTGCGGAGTTATAGGAGGGTTTCTAACAAAATGGGTTTCTTTAGATTTAGGGTCTTATAGACTTAATGGCGTATACTCGGTATCTTGGCCTAGGGTATAGAATTCTAGGTCTCTCTTGTATCTTTTACCCCTTCGCAGCAAACCACTTTGCTCGTCGAAGTTACTTTCACTTCCAAACATAGGTTAGTAAAAATAAATCTAGCAATCTGATTCTATAAGCAATATGCCCTTCTCATCCAAGAGCATTTTAATTTGAAAACTAAATGAATTTAGGTACTTACCCCTTGGTCCTTTGAAAAACTTAGCTTCGCTAAAAGAGGTACTTGTGTCGATGGAAAACTCCGCCATAAATGCTTCAAGGGTTCGCGTCGTCCAGAAATCCATAGCTCGTGATATCGTGTTGTTCACTCTTTTCAATATGTTAATTCTTGTGGGGGTCCAATCAGGAAACCAATTGTTGGGCTATAGGGAAGACCCGGTTTTTACACCATTAACTTCGCACCAACAAAATACCCACAGTGTTGGCCCTTTCGGCAACAACCTACGAACAGGTTGTAATCTCACCCGAAACAGCTATGGGGTGCTGCAGAACCAGGTTTCTGTAAGCAGAAGAGGGATATTACTGTGCCTTTAGCCTTTAACAAATTATGATTATACAATACAGATATTTGACAATACGTATATAACTTCGCAACTAGATAAACAAACAGTTACTTGCTTAACCCTTACTGGGAATTCACAGCGAAGTTATTATTTAGCAGTGATCTTACTTATTAGTTATTTACTTATCAATGCATAACAAAATAGAACAGCAACAACACAAAAGAACCACAACACCAGATATAACGTGGTTCACCACCAGTGTAGGGGCTACGTCCACAGAATTGTGTTTTATTCAACTCTTTACAAAACCACAGTTTTGATCTACGCACTTAGCTGCAGATCCCTTTAAGTCCTCAAAGCCGCACACATAGCAGCAGGCCTCTGCGCACACAGCTGCAGATCTTCTTAATCACCAAAACCCTATGCGCACACAGCTGCAGAGGTCATCCACACACACAGTTGGGACTTAACCTTTCTTACAACCACAAGCCTTAGCTTCGCATCAATTCATCTTACATCAAAAATCCTAACCTAACTTCTTTACAAGAGTGCTTATTTATACATTACACTTATTACAAAACCATGGGCTTAAACCATGGGCACCCCGAACCCTAAACCCTGGACTTAAACCATGGGTTTATTACAAAAAGAGGACTTTTACTCAACTTCGACACCCCTAAGACTATTTTGAGTCGTAACTCTGCTTCAAAAATCCCACAAAACAAGTGGAGTTACCCACCTTAAGGACCATTAGGGTGCGCGCCCCAACAGGCCCCTAAGACTCACCAGTGTCCCGTCCTGGGACACTCTGCTGCTTCTCGGGAGGGAAGACCTTGCTGGCGACGTTATTGAACCACTCACTGGGGCTGCGCATACTATCCTCAGCTGCTTGCTCCTTTTCTTCATAATATTTATGTTGGTTAAGGCCTTCTGGATCTATCAACGACCCCCTCCTTCGATCTTCTTACCGAACATTTGACCATCCACAACTTAGGGTCCTCAGAATTGCATGTCAAAGTGCATAAGACAAACAACCGCCTTGGTTCTGCCAAGCCAGGAGGATACATCTCGGGATGTTTCAGAGTCTTCTTGTGAGGCCTTGTGCCTTTCGTCGCTCCACCTTAGAGCGAAATTATTCCTTTCTTCGTCCGGTTTAGAGAAAACTTCTACCTTTCTTCATCCTGGTCGAGCATTTCTGCATCGATGGAGTGCTCAAAAGGTTCTGCAGATCCCTCTGCCTGAACTCTCGTAATAACTCCTGGGCTTTAAGATCGTTCGACATGGTCCTAACTGAAGAAACTCAAAGAAGTACATAATGCAGGAGTCGCAGGCTGGTGTAGCTTCTTATAGAATCCCGCAATAGAATCTATCATCATGGTGCATTAATAGCACCAAATCTGAGGGAGTGGCAGAAATCATGTCCACACGGCGCTAGATTTTCCCAAAATCTCATCATTACATTCAGTTAGGGCAGTTCTCGTGCCAGCGCCGCCAAGTCTAGTTTGTCCCATCCATCACATTTTAGGCTGCGACACACCTTTGATCTTCGACATAACCACTAAATTCCACTTCACCTTGATGAGTACCTTCGACAGAATAGTGACTTTCGAACCATCCCGACCCACACGGAAACCGAACTTTAACCTTCACATTTTGGCAGTCTTCCACACTTCATAGCTTTGAGAACAGCTTCCTTATAGTCTAGCACCCAGTTTCAACTATTCTTGGTACTTAGACTTTCCTTCTTGTTGTTACTTCTGATTAGGAGGTCCCAGCCTATCCCTGTACTTCTTTAATCGACTACCATTTACCATAGAAGGTGAAATTTCTCCATTCAGCTTAGCTAACTAGACTGCGCCACCATCAGTAACTTTCTGCACTATGTATGGTCCTTTCCAATGTGTCTTGAACTTACCTGGGAATTTCATGAATTTTTTGTCATATAAGAGCACAAGATCACCCTGCTGGAATTGCTTCTTCTTGATGTGTCTATCATGCCATGCTTTTTCTCAAGCTTTCTGCACTTGCTGCTGGAACCCTGCAATAAATCTCTCCTCTTCAAGTTCTAGTATCTTTGTCATCCTTTCGGTCATTATAGCTGTATCATCCATCTCTATAAAAGCAGATATTCTGAGGCTAGGAACAATGTACTCCATGGTCATGACTACTTCTTGTCCATAGACCAACCTAAAAGGTTTATGGCCTGTCAACTTCTTGCAAGTGGTTCTATAAGCCCATAGTACTATTGAAATTCTAAGATCCCAGTCATTTTTGTTAACATTGCAAACATTTGTTAGAGCATGTTCAAGGATCTTGTTAAAAGCTTCAACAGTTACATTAGCTTGTGGATGATAGGCAGTATTCTTCTGATGATACACTTGAAATTCTTCAGTCAATACTTCAATAGTATTATTTAGGAAATGTGATCCTTGATCACTCATAAGAACTCTAGGACACCCAAACCTGAACAAGATGTTATCAAAGATGAACTACACAGCTGTAGCAGTGCTACAGTTCTTGACTGGTTGAGCTTCGGCCCAATAGGTAAGGTAGTCAGTTGCTGTAATAATATATCTTGCTCCTGACTTCTTTGCAGGGGGATTGATAGGGCCAACAAAATCAATAGCCCACTTGTCAAATGCTTGTAAAGTTACCTGCGGGACTAGAGGCATCTCATCCCTCCTGGATGGTTTTCCTGTCCTTTGACAGATGTCACAGTTGTGGCAATATTCTCTTGCATCCTTGTGAACTGTGGGCCACCACAACCCGGCTGTCAAAATATTCTATGCTGTAGCTTTACCTGCATAGTGACCTCCTGCTGCTCCAGAGTGTGCCTCAGCCAAAATCAGTGGCTTTTCGTGCTCCAAGACACACCTACGCAGTATTTCGTCTGGTCCCATCTTATACAGCTATCCTACTATTAAGTTAAAATGGGCTGCTCTCACCACCAGCTGCTTTTTCTGTTGTGTTGCCATCTCGGCGGGTGGAAAAACTGTAGACAAATACTGAACAATATCCTGAAAATATTCATCAACCATTTGGATGGCAAACAGCTGGGCATGAAGAATACCTTCATCCAAACTGGTGGGTTCTTCGCCTGACTCGAGCCTCGACAAGTGGTCAGGTCCTAGATTAAGTCTTCCAGGCTTAACTATGATCTCAAAGTCATATTCCTAAAACAGGATCAACCATCTGCATATCCTGCCACCTAGCACAGGCTTGTTAACCAAATATTTCAAAGCAGAGTGGTCAGTGAACATCTTAAAATGAGATCCTAACAGATAATGTCGAAACTTTTGCAATGCATACACCATAGCAAGACCTTCTCGTTCTGTTGTAGTATAATTTTTCTCTGCTGTGGACAATTTTCTACTTGCAAAAGAAATAGGGTGATCAATATTACCTTCACCTGACTAAGCCAATACTATACCCAGAGCAATGGAGGATGCATCGACATGCACATGAAACTCCTTATTCCAGTCAGGGAATACTAAGATAGGAGCAGTGACCACCTTTTCCTTCAAAATATCCAATCTTGCTTGACACTCAGGTGTCCATTCGAACTTAATATCTTTCTTCAACTACTTTTCCATCAGAGTTGTAATCTGAGCATACCCTTTAATGAATTTCCTATAATATCCAGTGTGACCAAGTGTAGCTCGAAGTTGTTTAACGGAATTCGGAGGTGGCAGGTTCACAATAATAGCTATCTTCGCAGGATCCATCATCAATCCTTCCTTACATACAATGTGACCTAGAAAAATTCCAAAAGGTGCACAAAAGATACACTTTTTCAAATTCAAGGCAATCTTGTGCTGTATACACTTATCCAGCATGAGTCTTAAACTAGTGATATGGTCTTTTAGTAGCTCAAAGATAGTCCAATCATCAAAATAAACTTCTAAGAATTTATGTATAAATTCCTTAAAGGCAGAGATGACTAATCTAGAAAACATAGCAGGGGCATTCTTCAATCCAAAGGGCATAACTGTATATTGAAAGGATCCCATTTTTGTAGCAAAGGTTGTCTTATGTCGATCCTCTGGAGAAATCCTGATCTGGTGGTAACCCAAAAATCCATCAGTAAAAGAGTACACCTCTTGTCCTCCGACATTGTCTAAAACTTCATCTGTAAAGGGGGTAGGGAAAGGATCATGTAGACAAGCATCATTCAGCTTCCTCATATCAACACAGATTCTTATTTCACCCTTAGTCTTCTTCTCTTGCACCACCATAGGACTGACCCACTCGGATTCTTCAACAGGCTCAATAATTCCTGCAGCAAGCATCTTATCGAGCTCCATCCTAAATTTTTCCTTATACTTAGGGTTCAACCTATAAGGGCGTTGTTTCACAGGCTTCGCATCAGGTTTCAAAGGGATCTTGATCTTGCCGATATCACCAAGGATACCCTTCATCTCCAAGAACTTCGTCGGAAAGAGGTCCTGATATTCATGGAGAAGTTGGGTCACTTTGCTTACCATTTCTTCATCCCAATAATCTCCAATGGTAGCATACTTAGGCTGTTCTTCGGATCCAATGTTGACTGTCCACGTCTTCAGGGGATGAGTCACTTCAGGTGCTTCGACTGCTGGTCCGTGTACTTCGCAGTGTCCTTCTGACTCTGGAATATCAATATTGCGCGGATCATCATCCTCGTCAATTGCGAGGTTATAACATTCTACTGCATGGGCTTCTTGTGCTTTCCAATCGGGACGGTATTCTTCTACTTTTTGGTCATCAAATACCTTAGTATGGATCAACCTGATAGCTGCATCTAAAGCTGGAGAAACTTCATTAGTAGAAAAGGTATGCACAAAATTATCAACAAGACAATCCCAACTTACACTATCCTGGTGAAGCTCAGCCTCCGTGTCCCAGTTCTTTGTTATTGGTTCCAGAGTATGCACAAACCAATGTACCCATTCTTCCTGAGGTACATGCTGCCAGGCTTCATAGCACTGTGCCAAATGTTCCTGAGGGCTAGTCTTTCCATCAAACCTGCTTCGCACCTCCTGGGGCTGATCCATAAATCTCAGGCGAAGGAACTTCTGACAAGCTTCCCGACTAGGAATGTTCTTCTTATGGCCATTCCACCATCTGGCTGTTGTGGCTCTGAATGCTGAATCCAGAGTCTCCATTTTCTGTGAATCTAGGATTTGGTCTGAGAATTGTTCAAGAAACTGTTCTGGGTCTGACAAGCCATCAAAAATAGGTAGGACTCTTTCCTGTGCACCCAACCATCTGAGAGATTTGGTAATTCTAGCACATCTATGTCCATGCAGCTCATAAAGTCTATTCTGCCAGTTTTCTAACCCATCATCTGAATCTGTCATGCAGGAGCTATCACACTGCCAATCCATGATACCTTCGGTAGTAGGATCAACATAATCTTCTTCCCTAGCTGTGATATTATAAATATGGTCCAGGACATCCTGATCTTCATCTCTGAGTGGTTCTGTGTACCTTTCTCCTTGAGAGGGGTCCAGTGGTATTATGAATCTCAAATCTTTCCCTTCGAAATTCATCTGTCTCTTCCTAAGGTTAATGACTGCAGCATTTTCCATTGCCCATTCAATTCCTAACAAGGCGGGATAGGGATTGTTGTCATCAATGATATCAATAACTTCGAATCCTGCTAAAGTCTTGACCCCATCAATATCTACTAAGACACTAGGGAATCTTCCTAGGGGCACAATCTTCTGCTGATTGGCTAATCGCAGCTGTATAGGGGACCAATCAAGGGTAGGTTTTCTCATTTGTTCCCAGGTCTGCTTGGTTAGGACATTTACTTCTTACCCTAAGTCCAAGATCACATCAGTCATCTCATACTCTCCTATCTGAGCATTCAACCTCATTTCCCTACCAGTTCTTCTGACTCTATTAACAGTTTTTTTCTTAATAGAACTTTGCGGGGTTTATCAAGAAGCAATAACTTTCTGCAACTCATGTAAATCATTTTTATTTCTTAAGAGTTTCATACAGCTCTGTAAAAAGGAGGACAATGTACTTACTTTGTCCATCAAAGCTTCTTGCGGCCACTGCTGATGTTGTTGTGCAGGTACTACTGAGGTGCTAGGATCAGCAAAATCTATCTTAGCTTCCATGAATGTCTCTTTCTCTCTTTCTATATTAGAGGCTGGGACTTTCTCTGGGGCCTTACGAACCCAAGTCTCATCAGGCTGTTTTTCCATGTTCTGCACTTCCGTCGTGGCTCCACTCCTGGTAACAACATTAATGGATGGGATAGGTCGTTGCTCTACAGCAATAAGCTGAAGATTCTGAGTTGGGGCACTATTTCTTTCCTGAATCTTGGCGTTCAACTGTGGGCATTGCTCAATGACATGATCAACTGCTCTGCAATATCGACATGTCATAGTTTGGTTTCGACAGTCGCGAGCTAGATGTCTGGCCTGGTTACATTTATAACACACTACCTGACCACGGCCTCTGCCAGCCATACCACCATGACCACGACCTCCAAAAGCACCTCTACCTGATGCACCACTGAGGTAACCATAGCCATCATTGTTCTATCCCTCATTTTGTACCCGATAGGCGTCATAGGTGCGCTCTCTCATGAGGTCAAAACTACGACACTCATCTTCATTATGTCCGACGGACTTACAGAATTTACAATAGGGGTTCTTAGGGACTTGCCCATACCTCTGTAATAGATAGAAATTATCAGGTTGATGCTGGCCAGTTGTTTTGCAGGGCTCATAATATATAACTTGCGGGTTAAACGGGTTTGGTGCACCAGTATTAAGGTAATTTCGAACCACAGGGCACTGTTCCTTAGCATGACCTTCTGTCTGACATTGTGTACACCAAACCTCTTCGCGACCGATTTTTCCTTTCTTCATATCGTGAAGCTCCAGAGCCATAGCTGCCAACTGTGCTTGGATTTGAGCAATACCAGAATTATATTCGACAGGAGTTGTTTCAAGATTCATCGTGATTTCCAAAGCCTCCTGCTGATCAGCAACCATCTGTTGCATGAGGGGAGTTCGGATGTGCAGAAGCAATGCTGCGATGAACCATTCCTTGTGCTGCACAGGTCCAATGGTGAAAATGGCTTGGTCTAGCAGAACTTTGAACCTCTGATCAAAGTCCCACACCGATTCGTGGTGCCTCTGCTGAATCTCTTTCAATTCAGTGATACACTGCGACTCCGATTTCGACTTCTTAAATTCTTTGATTATTGCTTCTTTAATATTGTCTAAGGCATGGCTCTGAGTATTGGAGAATTTCATGAACCAGGTCAAAGATTGATCTCTGAAAGAAGTAACGAGCTACGCCCTTCTTACATCTTGATCCGTAATGTTCTTAGCATTCCACACTGCTTCACATAAAAACCATAACTGTTCTGGATCCTCTGATCCAGTTCCTTTGAAAATAGGGAGCTTAATATCATCATGCATGTAGGCCATAGTGGATCTAGGGGGGTTTGGAGGGGGACTGGAAGTAGGAGGGGGGGAACTTACTGGGGTAGACTAACCTGCGACAGGAATACTCGAGCTAGGGTGACTTTCGGACTGCGACTAGTTCTCAGGGAAAACAGGTCTGCGCTCCGGGGTTACCGGAGGGTTTCCAACAGAAGGGAGTTCTTCGGGTTCTGAATCTGCGGAATTTACAGGGGAATAATCGGTATGGTGAACTAGGGAATAGGATCCAAAATCTCTTTTGTACCTTTTTCCACTTCCCAGCAAACCACTTTGATTGTCGAAGGTATTTTCACTTGCAAACATAGGTTAGTAATACTAAATCTAACAGTCTGATTCAATGAGCAGTATACCTTTTTTAGCTAATAGCATTTTAATTCTCAAACTGAATGAATTCAAAAACTTACCCCTTGGTCCTTTGAAGAACTGTTGTTCAGCTTCACTAAAAGAGGTACTAGTGTCAATGGCAAACTCCGTCGCAAATGCTTCAAGGGTTCGCGTCATCCAGAAATCAACAACGCGGGATATCTCGTTGTTCACCCTTTTCAATATATTAATTCTTGCGGAGGTCCAAGCAGGAAACTGCCCTTCTTGGAAGTTCGTCCTTCTCTCTATTAACCTGGATAACCACTGGTAAAACTCTATGTGGATAGTACCAAAAAAAATCTCATAAACATCAGCAAAAACATACCTTTGTAAAAATTCATCCGCACTACGACGCGGATCTTTGTTCGCATGCTCAGAAAATTTCAGATAGGTCTCTTGAATCTAGTCACCGATTTCTTTCACGAAGGGTCTCTAGAACATAGCCCTCGAGGTACGACGTAAACCCCTCTTGAGTAGATACTGAGTTCAACCAGCAACGGAACCAATTTGTTGGGCTATAGGGCAGACCCGGGTTTTACACCATTAACTTCGCACCAACAAAAGACCCACAGTGTTGGCCCTTTTGGCAACAACCTGCGAATAGGTTGCAGTCTCACCCGAAACAGCTATGGGGTGCCACAGAACCAGCTTTCTGCAAGCAGAAGAGGGATATTACTGTACCTTTAGCCTTTAACAAATTATGATTATACAATACAGATCTTCGACAATATGTATATAACTTCGCAACTAGATAAACAAACAGTTACTTGCTTAACCCTTACTGAGAATTCACAGCGAAGTTATTATTTAGCAGTGATCTTACTTATTAGTTGTTTACTTATCAATGCATAACAAAATATAACAACAACAACACAAAAGAACCACAACACCAGATATAACGTGGTTCACCCCCAGTGTAGGGGCCATTAGAGGAAATTTGGGGTCTAAAATGGGCCTTATAAGAAAACATGCCAATATAATTTTTTGTGAGTTGGAATTCAAGAACCAATAGAATTTCAATAAAATAAGTCAACCATAATGGTTGAATTGACATATTTGTCATTAAAAAAAACTACTTTTTTTGTTTGTATTTTCGACATATCTCATTGTGTTTTTACTCAAATTTCGATCAAGAGAGCTCGTTGGATGAGGATTTTGATTCCGCATCCAACAAGTACCCACACTGCATACTTTTGATGGACCTTGCTACCCCAAAAACAAGAAATACTTGAAAAAATGTGATGATGATGTCATCATCACATTTTTTCAGGTAAATCTTGTTTTTGGGGTAGCGGGGTCCATCAAAAGTATGCAGTGTGGGTACTCGTTGGATGTGGAATCAAATTCCGCATCCAATGAGCTCTCTCGATCGAAATTTGAGTAAAAACACAGGGAGATATGTCGAAAATACGAACACAAAAAAGTAGTTTTTTTCTTTCTTCCTCCAAAATTAATCAATATTATTTTATTATTTTAACTATTATTTTATTATTTTAACTATTATTTTATTATTTTCCTTAGGAGGCCCATTTTAGACCCCAAAATTCCTCTAATGTACGTCCACAGAACTGTGTTTTATTCAACTCTTTACAAAGCCACAATTCTGATCTGCACACTCAGCTGCAGATCCCTTTAATTCCTCAAAGCCACGCACACAGTAGCAGGCCTCTGCGCACACAGCTGTAGATCTTCTTAATCACCAAAACCCTCTGCACACACAGCTGCAGAGGTCGTCCATGCACACAACTGGGACTTAACCTTTCTTACAACCACAAGCCTTAGCTTTGCATCAATTCATCTTACATCAAAAATTCTAACCTAACTTATTTACAAGAGTGCTTATTTATACATTGCACTTATTACAAAACCATGGGCTTAAACCATGGGCACCCCGAACCCTAAACCCTAGACTTAAACCATGGGTTTATTACAAAAATAGGACTTTTACTCAACCCTGACATCCCTAAGACTATTTTGAGTCGTAACTCTGCTTACAAAACTCCCACAAAACATGCGGAGTTACCCACCTTAAGGACCATTGGGGTGCGCGCCCCAACACCGATCTTCCTTGAAGTTGGTCTTTCTCTCTGTCAACCTGGATAACCACTGGTGCAATTCTATGTGGATACTACCAAAGAAAATTTCATGAATATCAGTAAAAATGTACCTTTGCAAAAAGTCGTCTGAGCTGAGACGAGGATCCTTATTTTCTTGCTCAGCAAATTTCAGATAAGTCTCTTCAATCCAATCACCGATTTCTTTTAATGAGGGCCTCCAAAACATAGCCCTCTAGGTACGACGTAGATCCCTCTTGAGCAGATACTGAGTTCAACCGGCAACGGAACCACTTTGTTGGGCTCTAGGGCAGACCCGGGGTTTATACTTAAACTTCGCACCAACAAAAAGACCCACAGTGTTGGCCCTTTCGGCAACAACCTGCGAACAGGTTGCAGTCTCACCTGAAACAGCTATGGGGTGCCACAGAATCAGGTTTTTGCAAGCATAAGAGGGATATTACTGTACCTTTAGCCTTAAAAACTAATATTCATACAAAATAGAGCTTCGACATTCACTTATATAGCCTCACATTTACATAAACAAACAGTTTCTTGCTTAACCCTTAACTGGGAATTCACAACGAAGTTAATATTTAGCAGTTATCTTACTTATCATTTATCTACTTATCAATGCATGAAAAGAAAACTAGAAACAATATAAAAGCACAACCACAACACAAGATATAACATGGCTCACCCCCAGGGTAGGGGCTACGTCCACAGAACTGCACTTTTATTCAACTTTTCACAAAACAACAGTTCTGATCTGCGCACTCAGCTGCAGATCCTTTCCTTCAAGTCTAGCCGTGCACTTAGCTGCAGTTCCTTTCTTACAACTCTAAGCTGCACACTTAGCTGCAGTTCCTTTTCTTACAAAAACCCTCTGCGCACACAGCTGCAGAGGTCGTCCACGCACACAGCTGGGACTTGACCTTAAAAACCAAAAATAGATCTTAACTTCGCATCACATGATCCTCATCTCATTAGATACTCCTGACATGTTTACATGAGTGCCTATTTATACAAGTGCACTATTACAAAATCATGGGCTTACACCCGAAAATTATGGACAATTACAAAAAGAGGGCTTTGACTCAACCCCGACACCCCTAAGACTATTTTTACGCGCAACTCCACTTACAAGCTTCCCCAAAAACCGCGGAGTTACCAAAATTAATGACCGTTAAGGCGCATGCCCCAACACCACCAACATAACTTTGCTCTCCAAGTATGATTGATTAATGCCCTCCCCAAGGCCTCTATTTATACTTAGGAAAATAGAGCAGTTTTGAAGGTTGAGGAGGTTGAGACAGTTAAGATATTTAATGTTTAAGGCTTAACAAATCTCCATTAATCGTGTTTTATTATTTTTAATGTCGAATGGAGGTGTACACGAGTATTGATACTGGCAAACTGTGTATGACACGTGAGTTGCTATAAGGGAAATTCGCGTACAAATCTGTACACGGGTTGCAATGACAATACTCGCGTACAGTATGCGGTATGCTGTGGAGATAGTTGCGTATGTATGTGAGTTGCTGTGGAAAGAGTCACGTACAGAAATCAACATGTAAAAAGGTAAAAATGGCAAGCTAGGTGGATAGTGAATGCATCTCATGTAATTCCCATCTATAGTGTTTTAGGCAACCTTGAATCCATAAGTGTCCTTTTGTGTGCCAACAAATGCAGTGTCAGCACTCGGACGAAGAAGTGCCATTTGGGTTGATAACAGATGCCCCCTAATGTGTGAGGTCAGAGGTCAGATGCCCCTGAAATACATTACAATCTTTATCTTTGGATAACTTAGAAATCCAATGGAGCAGAGGTAGTACCTAAAACAAATACATAATAATTTCATATACAGAGTCATATCTGAGGATGTTGTGTTCAATATATTGGAACACTAGCTCCTTTACAATGTTTGAATACATCATATAGTATGGGTACAAGACCACGTTTATTACAAAGGTGGATAGAAGCCACAATATACAATAATGATGAGTCTTCAAAGATCTGGAAGTTGTGTACATAAGTAGAACATAATCTTGCACAACTTAGTCCATAGTGAGGGAACTAAGGTCTTCATAAACAATCGCAAAGAACCAGTACAATCCAAGCCATGTGAATAGATGTAGGTTGAAGTCGAACATAGAATGGATTCAACAGATTGTCAATTAATAGGTGATAATCGACGACTGAAGCAAAGGAGTTCACCAATGATGAAAGTGAATCCTGAGGTACGATCGTCAAAACTCTAGGTCGTCGTCGTCAGGAAGTACTGATGTGGAACCATACTATGATAAGGAAGGCAATATATCCTCCAACAGATCACAAGAGCGACTAGGAACTGGGTAAAGGAAGGGAGACACAAGTGATAATAGATATGACAATGATGGGATTAGGATAAAGATCAGACATTGAGTTAAGTCCTTGAACATTAAGCATGACACAAAGATGACCCAAGGCAGCTTTTAACTTTGTAGATAGAACAACTTGACTTATATGTCATGTAGAAGACATGATCAGACATGGGTATCGGAAAAGACAGAGAGTTCTATGTTCAAGGATGACATGCTGCCACTAACTAAAAACAAGAGAAAAATTCTTCCTTAGCTTCCCTGTTAAATTTTAATGAGTCTAAGAAATTCAACTCGAGCCTCTCTTCATTTTTTAACAAGCTTGAAGAGAAGAGGAAATATTGCTTGATAGTGTCACTGATTCGTGGATTTAATGAGCCTGAACTAGTACATGCTCAGTCGGTGTTTTCACATTTAGAGAGTCTGAAAAACTCCAAAGAAGACTCCAGGGGGGTCCTTTTTTGTCCAATTTAGTCTCCTGAGGCCGGAAAAGTATAAAACATACCACAGAAGAACTCTCTTAACTTCCGTAGAAGAAAAGCTGAACCTTTTTCATACTTAGTCAGGGAGGTCCGAAAAAGGTTAAATTACCACCTACCCAACACTCCTTCGAGAACAGCATATAGCTTGAGTTTTACGAGTGTGAAGGAAAGCAAGATCACTCGGAAATATCCATTTGAGTACGAGAAATGGGGCTTACAACAATAAACTCTATGCTTTGTTCTTTAGTGTTTAACGAGCATGACAAAGACATAAAGTACACTTGAAATCTTTTTCATGTTTAGGTCCAGAGCACAAAAAAGAGAAAACTAATCTCATACCGGGAGTTCCTTTTCCGTTAATTTAGTCCCTCAGGTTCGGAAAAGTGGTAAACCTATGCCTAAGAATACTCTTCTCAATTTTGTAGAAAACAGAGTGATCCTTTCTCATGTTATTTCACATGGTCCGAGAAAGAGATAACTTACCACAAATGCGGATGCCCGTTCACATATTCTTAATGAGCTTGAACAGACAAGTTAACTCGACAGTCAAGTCTGTTTTGAGGAGTCATACCTAGGCCTAAAGAAACTCCATAAGGGTGGGGAGTCCTATAAAGGGATAGCTTGTAAAAAGATACCATAACGAGGCTCCATTTGGCGTGAAAATTAGCTAAAAATATTCCCCTGTACCTAACATAGCTGCAGCATGAGTATCAAAAGACAACATAGGTTCTAAATGGGGATACTCATGAGAGGAAGTCCCTATCCACGGAAGAACGATGGTAAAGACAAGGAGCTAATGGTTAAGAATACCATAGTCCGTGGTTAAAATGTTGATTACTAAGTTTCAGATGGAATCAGTATAGATGCAAAATGCAAGTGAAATGACATGAAACCATCCTATATGAGCAAAAAACATTTTAGAATGATGAAAAACCTGTTACAAGGAAAAAAGAGATGGGATTAGTTTGATAAAATATGAACTATAGGCCAAAAACCCACTTAAGAAATATAATTTCTATAAATAGTTCAAAAAACTAAATAAAACTCACCATTTTGAATTTTAGCCATAAGAAGCAAGTTTTTACCTCTACCTTCATTCGCTTGGTGTGGACAATCCGATGGACAAAATCCAATTCTGCAAGTGTCAGGTAAGACTAGACCCCAAGCTCTTCATTTTGATCCTAGCAAATTTCAAATTTGAGTCCCAATTTTATATTTTTGAGCGCCCTTAAGCAAGGAACGTTGTGTACGCGGGTTTGCTATAGTGACACTCGCATACACACGTTCTCTACGCAGGTTGTCTGAAAGACAGTCGCGTACGCTGCATGAAGGGTAAAAATATATATATATAGTCAAAATTTTAAATATTGATATGAAAATAATGCTTCACAATGATTGTTTTGCTAGGTGTGAAGATGCTGATTGATTGGAGGGAGCATGAGAATGAATATTTGGATCAATATGCACTCCAGGATGCCCCCACTGTGAATGTTTTACGTTCAAGTGGGTTATTGAAGTTCTTTTGCACATCACCTATGCGAGCCAATGTCCGCCTGCTAGAGTTCATGATAAACTACTTGGATCATGATTTGGGCATGTTTAACCTTCAAGGTGAGTCCTTGGAGATTACTTTTGAGGATATCTACTTCATTGCCGATTTTTCACGACAAGGGGCTCCAGTCAACTTGGAGGGCACCGACAGAGGTGGTGATCCTCTAAGTGTCCAAAAATACATTGATGTATACTGCACACCGGGGACCCAAAAGAGAGGGATTTGCATCCCTATTACACATATATGTGATCTTCCCCTACAGGTTTTGAAAAGTACCATAGTAAGGGTTGTGGGATCATCTTCTCTTCATCTTGCTACACAGAACCAAATGAGGTTGCCAGTGGACTGCATGAAGGGGGCGTTATATGATTGGTGCTCAGAAGTGATTCCGATTTTGAGAAAACAACTCTCAAAATGCAAGAGAGGAAGAAGGAAGAACTTTGGATATTCGAGCATTCTAGTAGCCTTCTTCGAGAGAGAGTGCTGGGGTTGGGCCCTGCAGTACCCCTACCAGTTCAATCTCCTCGTTAGCCTAGGCTTAGCAGATGGGGAGATTTCTTCCTCCTCCAGGGAGGAGGTGGCTCAGTGCAGAATGTATATGATGATGACTTCTACTTTTGGTGGGAACGGCAGTTTCCAGCATTGGAGCAGTTTCCATATGCTGGGATGGATTTTCGGGGTGATCCAGACCTTTCCCTCCCTCTAGGAGGAGCATGGGGAGAGCTAGGTAATTTTTAATTTTCAAGTTTTAAAATTTTTATGAATTTTAAAATATACGGATATATACATATGTATAAGAGTTCTAATCCTATAAACATGTCAAAATGCAGATATTGGATAGGCCTGCCTGAAGGGCATCCACGTATGTTTGTTCTTCCTATCTTAAGCAAAGACCAGGGGCTTATCAGGGTTCTAGAGGGGAAGCTAGCCAAGCTTACCTAGAGAGTACCCACTTTGAGGATTGAGCACATCCCAACCATCATGCGGGAGGATTTGGTTGGAGTACCACCCATCTGGATACGCCTTTTGAGGCATGTTGGGCTATAAGGCAGACATGGGTTCTATACTTTTGTCTTCGCACCAACAAAAGACCCACAGTGTTGTCCCTTTCGGCAACAACCTGCGAACAGGTTGCAGTCTCACCCGAAACAACTATGGGGTGCCGCAGAATCAGGTTTCTGCAAGCAGAAGAGGGATATAACTGTACCTTTATCCCTTAACAAATTATAATCATACAATACAGAGCTTTGACATTCACTTATATAGCTTCGCAGTTAGATAAACAAACAGTGTCTTGCTTAACCCTTGACAGGGTATTCACAACGAAGTTAGTATTTAGCAATGATCTTACTTATCAGTTATCTACTTATTAATGCATAAAAGAACATAACAGAAACAACACAAAAGAACCACAACACAAGATATAACATGGTTCACCCCCAATTTAGGGGCTACGTCCATAGAACTGTGTTTTTATTCAACTCTTTACAAAACACCATAGTTCTGATCTGCGCACTCAGCTACAGATCCCTTCAATTCCTCAAGCTGCACACTTAGCTGCAGATCTCTATGCACACAGCTGCAGATCTTCTTAGTCACCCAAAAACCCTCTGCGCACACAGCTACAGAGGTCATCCATGCACATAGCTAGGACTTAACCTTTCTTACAAAAATAGCCTTAGCTTCGCATTAAATCATCTTACATCAAAATCCTAACCTGACTCTTTTACAAAAGTGCTTATTTATACAAGTGCACTTATTACAAAACCATGGGCTTAAACCATGGGCACCCTGAACCCTAAACCCTGGACTTAAACCATGGGTTAATTACAAAAAGAGGGCTTTGACTCAACCCCGACACCCCTAAGACTATTTTGAGTCACAACTCTTCTTACAAGATTCCACAAAAACCGTGGAGTTACCAAAATTAAGGACCGTTAAGGTGCACGCCCCAACAAGCCCCTAAGACTCACCAGTGTCCCATCCCGGGACACTTAGCTGCTTGCCTGGTGGTAGAATGATATCTTCGGCTGCTTGCTCCTTCTTTATGATCTCCTTTCGCACTCTGTCAGGCTCTGTATCCGTGTGCATCTCTGTAACCATCAGCTTTAATTTTCCTGCGCTCCTGCTCCCTTATATGCTTGTCATCATCGTCATCCTTTCTGCTACTTCTACCATGGCCGCAGCTTGCTTAATCCTTCATCCTTTCATTCTTAGTAGACTGTCGATGTTCCTTATGCTGCCGTCTTCCTTCGCAATATTTATGATGGTCATGGGAATTGTTGAGCCTTATAAAGCTATCAGCGACTCCATCCCTCGAACTGCCTCCCGTTCATGTCCTATTGAACATTTGACCATCCACAACTTTGGGTCCTTAGTAGATGGGGGCCCTGTGATTGCATGCCAATGTACTTTTGCATAAGACAAATAGCATGCCTCCATTCTGCTGAGCCAAGAGGATACATCTCGGGATCCTCCGGAGTCTTTCCTGAGGGCTTGTGCCTTTCTTCGTTCCGCTTAGGGTGAAATTCTGCCTTAAATTTCTTTCTAGTTGATCGTATCTGCATTGGCTGCTTTGGCGCTAGATACGTCTCCTCATAGGGTGGATTGCTCATAAGGTTCTGCAGACCTCTCTCCCTGAACTCTCGTAACAATTCCTAGACATCGCGATCATTCGACATGGTGCTAACTGTAAACTCAAAGAAAAGCACAATGCAGGAGTCACAGGCCTGTGTGGCTTATTATAGAATCCCGCGACAAAATCTATCATGATGGTGCATGAATGACACCAAATTTGCTGGAGCGGTGGTAAATCATGTCCATGCGGCACTAGATTTTCCCAAGATCTCATCATTACAGGCTGTTAAGGAAATTCCCGTGCCGGTGCCGCCAAGTTTAGTTTGTCCCATCAGTCACATTTTAGGCTGCGACACACCTTTCTTCTTCGACATAACCACTAACTTCAGCTTTGCCTCAATGAGTACCTTCAACACAATATTGGCCTTCGACCCATCCTGACCCAAGCGGCAACCAAACTTCAACCTTCAAACTTTGACAGTCTTCAACACTTCGTAGCTTTGAGAACAGCTTCATTATAGTCTAGTACCCAATTCCAACTGTTCTTGGTACTTATACTGTCCTTCTTGTTGTTACTTCTGATTAGGGGGTCCCGGCTTGTCCCTGTACTTCTTTAACCTACTTCCATTCACCATGGAAGGTAAAATTTCTCCATTCAATTTAGCTAGCTAGACTGTGCCACCATCGGTAACTCTCTGCACTATGTATGGTCCTTTCCAATGTGTCTTG
Source organism: Pseudotsuga menziesii (assembly GCA_001517045.1). Taxonomy (NCBI): domain Eukaryota; kingdom Viridiplantae; phylum Streptophyta; class Pinopsida; order Pinales; family Pinaceae; genus Pseudotsuga; species Pseudotsuga menziesii. The sequence continues at coordinate 22,594 of LPNX010623498.1, read as the reverse complement.
AACTTACCCAGTAATTTCATGAATTTACTGTCATATAAGAGCACAAGATCACCATTCTGGAACTGCTTCTTCTTAATGTGTCTATCATGCCATGCTTTTTCTCTGGCTTTCTGTACTTGCTGCTGGAACCCTGCGATGAATATGTCTTCTTCAAGTTCTAGTATATTTTCCAACCTTTCTTTCATCATAGTTGGATCATCCATCTCTGTGAAAGCAGATATTCTTAGGCTAGCAACAATGTACTCCATGGTCATGACTGCTTCTTGTCCATAGACCAACCTAAAAGGTGTATGGCCTGTCAACTTCTTGCAGGTGCTTCTATAAGCCCATAGTACTGCTGGAATTCTAAGATCCCAATCATTTCTGTTAACATCGCAAACCTTCGTCAAAGCATGTTCAAGAATCTTTTTAAAGGCTTCGACAGTTCCATTTGCTTGAGGATGATAGGCAGTAATCTTCTGATGATATACTTGAAATTCTTCAGTCAATACTTCAATAGTTTTATTTAGGAAACGTGATCCTTGATCACTCATAAGAATTCTAGGACACCCAAATCTTGACAAGATGTTATCGAAGATGAACTTCGTAGCTGTAGCAGTGCTACAGTTCTTGACCGGTTGAGCTTCGGCCCAACGAGTAAGGTAGTCAGTTGCTGTAATAATGTATCTTGCTCTGGATTTCTTCGCAGGGGGATTTATAGGTCCAACAAAATCAATAAACCACTTTTCAAAGGCTTGTAAATTTACCTGTGGAACTAAAGGCATCTCATCCCTCCTGGATGGTTTGCCTGTCCTCTTATAGATGTCATAGCTGTGGCAATACTCTCTTGCATCCTTATGAATTGTGGGCCACCACAATCTAGCTGTCAGAATCTTCTGTGCTGTAGCTTTTCCTGCGTAATGACCTCCTGCTACTCCAGAATGTGCCTCAGCCAAAATTAATGGCTTTTCATGCTCCAGGACACATCTGCGCAGTATTTCATCTGGTCCCATCTTATATAGTTGTCCTGCTATTAAAGTAAAGTTGGCTTCTCTAACCACCAGCTGCTTCTTCTGTTGTGTTGTCATTTTGGTGGGTGCAAAACCTGTAGACAAGTACTGAACAATATCCTGAAAATATTCATCAACCATATGGATGGCAAACAACTGGGCATCAGGAATACCTTTGTCCAAACTAATGGGCTCTTCTCCTGACTCGAGCCTCGACAAGTGGTCGGGACCTAGGTTAAGTATTCCAGGTTTGACTATGATCTCAAAGTCATATTCCTGAAATAGAATCAACCATCTACATATCCTTCCACCTAGCACAGGCTTGTTAACCAAATATTTCAAAGCAGAATGGTCAGTGAACATCTTAAAATGAGATCCTAACAGGTAGTGTCGAAACTTGTGCAATGCATAAACCATAGCTAGACCTTCTCGTTCTATCGTAGTATAATTCTTTTTTGCTGTGGACAATTTTCTACTTGCAAAAGCAATAGGGTGATTGATATTACCTTCACCTGACTGAGCCAATACTATACCCAGAGCAATGGAGGATGCATTGACATGCACATGAAACTCCTTATTCCAGTCAGGGAATACTAAGATAGGGGCAGTTACCATCTTTTCCTTCAAAATATCCAAGCTTTCTTGACACTCAGGTGTCCATTCAAACTTAATATCTTTCTTCAACTACTTTTCCATAGGGGCTGTGATCTGAGCATATCCTTTAATGAATTTCCTGTAATATCCAGTGTGACCAAGTGTAGTGCAAAGTTGCTTAACAGAATTCGGAGGTGGCAAGTTCACAATAATGGCTATCTTCGCAGGATCCATCATCAATCCTTTCTTACATACAATGTGACCTAGCAGAATTCCAAAAGGTGCACAAAAGATACACTTTTTCAAGTTCAAGGAAATCTGATGCTGTCTACACTTGTACAACATAAGTCTTAAACTAGCTATATGGTCTTTTAGTAACCCAAACTTATAGTCCAATCATCAAAATAAACTTCTAAGAATTTATGTATAAATTCCTTAAATGCAGAGATGACTACTCTAGAAAACATAGCAGGTGCATTCTTCAATCCAGAGGGCATAACTGTATACTAAAAGGATCCCATTTCTGTAGCGAAGGTTGTCTTATGTTGATCTTCTGGAGCAATTCTAATCTGATGGTAACCTGAAAATCCATCAGTAAAAGAGTACACTTCTTGACCTCCGACATTGTCTAAAACTTCATCTGTAAAGGAAGTAGGGAAAGGATCATGTAAAAAGGCATCATTCAGCTTCCTCAGATCAACACAGATTCTAATTTCTCCCTTAGTCTTCTTTTCTTGCACCACCATAGGACTAACCCATTCGGATTCTTCAACAGGCTCAATGATTCCTGCAGCAAGCGTCTTTTCTAGCTCCATTCTAAATTTTTCTTTATACTTAGGGTTCAGCCTATAAGGGCGCTATTTCATAGGCTTCGCATCAGGTTTCAAAGGGATCTTTATCACTCCTATATCACCAAGGATACCTTTCATCTCTAAGAACTTCATCGGAAATAGGTCTTGATACTCATGGAGAAGTTGGGTCACTTTGCTCACCATTTCTTCATCCCAATAATCTCCAATGATAGCATACTTAGGCTTTCCTTCTGATCCAATGTTTACTGTCCACTTCTTCAAGGGCTGAGTCACTTCAGGTGCTTCAAATACTGGTCCATGTACTTCGCAGTGTCCTTCTGACTCAAGAATGTTAATGTTGCGCGGATCATCATCCTCGTCAATTGTAAGGTTATAACATTCTACTGCATTAGCTTCTTGTTCCTTCCAATCAGGTTGGTATTCTGGTAGTTCTTGATCATCAAACACTTTAGTATGGATCAACCTAACAGCTGCGTCCAAAGCAGGACAAACTTCATTAATAGAAAATGTCAGCACAAAAATATCAACAAGACTATCCCAACTTACAGTACCATGGAGAAGCTCGACCTCCGCATACCAGTTCTTTGCTATAGGTTCCAGGGTGTGCACAAACCTATGTACCCATTCTTCACAAGGTACATGTTTCCATGCTTCGTAGCATTGCTCCAAATGTCCCTGAGGAATAGTCTTACCATTAAACCTGCTTCGCACCTCCTGTGGTTGATCCCTGAATCTTAGGCAAAGGGACTTCTGGCATGTTTCCCAACTATGAATGTACTTTTTATGACCATTCCACCATCTGGCTGCTGTGGCTCTGAATGCTCAATCTAGTATCTCCATTTTCTGTGAATCTGGTACCTACTCTAAGAATTGTATAATAAAATCTGTTGGGTCTGTCAAGCCATCAAAGGTAGGCAAGTCTCTTGCCTGTGAACCAATCCATCTGAAAGACTTGGTAATTCTTGCACATCGATGTCCATGTAGTTCATAAAGTCTATTTTGCCAATTCTCTAGACCGTCATCTGAATCCGTAATGCAGGAGCTATCAAATTTCCAATCCATGATACCTTCGGAAGTAGGATCAACATAATCTTCTTCCTTAAATGTGATGTTGTAGATATGGTCCAAAACATCCTGATCTTCATCTCTGAGTGGTTCTGTGTACCTTTCTCCTTGAGAAGGGTCCAGTGGTACTATGACTCTCAAACCTTTCCCTTCGAAATTCATCTGTCTCTTCTTAAGGTTAATGACTGCAGCATTGTCTATTTCCCACTCAATTCCTAGTAAAGCTGGGTAGGGGTTGCTATCATCAATTATCTCAATAACTTCAAAGTATGCTAAAGTACTGACCCCATCAATATCTACTGGGACACTAGGGAATCTTCCTAGGGGCACAATCTTCTGCTGATTGGCTAATCTCAACTATATAGGGGACCATTCCAAGGTAGGTTTTCCCATTTGTTCCCATGTTTGTTTAGTTAGGACATTTACTTCTGATCCTAGGTCCAGAATGACATCAGTCTTGTCATATTCTCCTATCTGAGCATGCAATCTCATTTCTCTTCCAATTCTTCTGACTCTATTAACAGTTTTTTCCTTACCAGAGCTTCGCTGAGGTTCGCAATAAACAATAACTTTCTGTAACTCATTTAAATCATTCTGGTTTCTTAAGAGCTTCATACAACTTTGTAAAAATGAAGACAGTGTAAATACTTTATCTGTCGAAGGTTCTTGAGACTGTGACTACTGCTGATGTTGTTGCGTAGGTGCTACTAGTGTGCTTGGATTAGCAAATTCTTTTTTGGCTTCCATAAATGTCTCTTTTTCTCTTCCCACATCGAAGGTTGGAATTTTATCTGGGGCCTTACGAACCCAAGCCTCGTCAGGTTGTTTCTCCTTATTCTGTATTTGCGTCGTAGCACCACTCCTTGTAACAACATTAATGGCTAGGACAGGTCTTTGCTCTACAGCAATCATCTGAATATTCTGAGTAGGAGCACTATTTCTTTCTTGTATCTTGGCTATCAGCTGCGGGCATTACTCAATCACATGGTAAACTGCTATGCAATATCGGCATGTCGTAGTTGGGTTCTGACAGTCTCTAGCTAGATGTCTTGCCTGATTACAATCGTGGCACACAACCTGGCCTCAACCTCTTCCAGGCATACCACCATGACCACGACCTCCAAAGGTACCTCAACCTGATGTACTACCACGGTAACCATATCCATCATTGCCTTGTCCATCGTTTTGTACCCTATAAGCATCATAGGTTCGTTCTCTCATGAGGTCAAAACTGTGACGACATTCATATTCGTTGTGTCCAACTGACTTACAGAACTTGCAATAGGGGTTCTTAGATACTTGCACATATCTCTGCAGCAGATAACAGTCTTCAAGTTGATGCTGGCCAGTTGTCTTACAGATCTCACAATATACAACACTAGGGTTGAATGGGTTTGGCGCACCAGAATTCAGGTAATTTCTTACCATTGGATATTGTTCCTTGTCGTGACCTTCTATCCGACATCGTGTACACCAAACCTCTTCGCAACTAGATTTCCCCTTCTTCATGTTGCGAAGCTCCAAAGCCATTTCTGCCAACTGCGCTTGTATTTGAGCTATACCAGAATTATCTTCGACGGGAGTTGTTTCAAGCTTCATAGCAATTTCCAAAGCCTCTTGCTGATCAGCAACCTTCTATTGCATGAGTGGAGTCCTAATATGTGGTAACAAAGCTGCAATGAACCATTCCTTATGCTGCACTAGTCCAATAGTGAAACTAACTTGATCTACCAGAACTTTGAACCTCTGATCAAAGTCACAAACTGATTCTCCTCACCTCTGTTGAATCTCTTTCAGTTCAGTTATACACTGTGACTCTGATTTAGGCTTCTTGAACTCTTTGATCATTGTTGCTTTTATATCATCCAAGACATGGTTCTGAGTACTGGAAAACTTCATGAACCAGGTCAAAGCGCGGTCTCTAAAAGAAGTAACCAGCTACGCTCTTCTTATATCTTGATCCGTAATGTTCTTAACAGTCCACACCGCTTCACATAAGAACCAAAACTATTCTGGATCCTCTGATCCAGTTCCTTTAAATACTGGGAGCTTAATGTCATCATTCATTTGGGCCGTCGCGGATCTAGGGGGGGAGGGAGGGGGACTGGTAGTAGGCGGGGGGGTACTTACTGGGGTAGACTGACCTGCGACAGGAATACTCGGGCTAGGGTTACTTTTAGACTGCGACGGGTTCTCAGGGATAATAGGTCTTCGCTGCGGGGTTACCGAAGGGTTTCCAGAAGGGGTTTCCTCGGGATTCGGGTCCGCTGGACTTACAAGGGTATACTCGGTATTCTGACCTAGGGTATAGGATCCAAAATTCCTCTTGTATCTTTTACCACTTCGCAGCAAACCACTTTGCTCATAGAAGTCACTTTCACTTCCAAACATAAGTTAGTACTATTAAATCTAACAGTCTGATGCAATGAGCAATATACCTTTTTCAGCCAATAGCATTTTAATTTTTGAATTAAATGAATTCAAGTACTTACCCCTTGGTCCTTTGAAAAACTGTCATTTGGCTTCGCTGAAGGAAGTACTTGTGTCGATGGCGAACTCCGTCATAAATGCTTCAAGGTTTTGCGTTGTCTAGAAATCAACAGCTCGGGATATCTCATTGTTCACCCTTTTCAATATATTAATTCTTGCGGGGGTCCAATTAGGAAACCGACCTTTTTGGAAGTTTTTATTTCTCTCTGTCAACCTGGATAACCACTGGTGCAACTCTATGTGGATACTACCAAACAAAATTTCATAAACATCAGAAAAAATGTACCTTTGTAAAAAGTCGTCTGAACTACAACGCGGATCTTTGTTCTCTTGTTCAGCAAATTTCAGATAAGTCTCTTCAATCCAATCACTGATTTCTTTCACGGAGGGTCTCCAAAACATAGCCCTCTAGGTACGACGTAAACCCCTCTTGAGCAGATACTAAGTTCAACTGGAAATGGAACCAATTTGTTGGGCTATAGGGCAGACCCAGGTTCTATACTTTTGTCTTTGCACCAACAAAAGACCCATAGTGTTGGCCCTTTCGACAACAACCTGTGAACAGGTTGCAGTCTCACCCGAAACAGCTATGGGGTGCCACAGAATTAGGTTTCTGCAAGCAGAAGAGGGATATTACTATACCTTTAGCCTTTAACAAATTATAATCATACAATACAGAGCTTCGACATTCACTTATATAGCTTCGCAGTTAGATAAACAAACAATGTCTTGCTTAACCCTTAACTGGGAATTCACAGCGAAGTTAGTATTTAGCAATGATCTTACTTATCAGTTATCTACTTATTAATGCATAAAAGAACATAATAGAAACAACACAAAAGAACCACAACACAAGATATAACATGGTTCAACCCTAGTTTAGGGGCTACGTCCACAAAACTGTGTTTTTATTCAACTCTTTACAAAACACCACAGTTCTGATCTGCGCACTCAACTGCAGATCCCTTCAATTCCTCAAGTTGCGCACTTAGCTGTAGATCTCTGCACACACAGCTACAGATCTTCTTAATCACCCAAAAACTCTCTGCGCACACAGTTGCAGAGGTCGTCCACGCACACAGCTAGGACTTAACCTTTCTTACAAAACTAGCCTTAGCTTCGCATCAAATCATCTTACATCAAAAGCCTAACCTGACTCTTTTACAAAAGTGCTTATTTATACAAGTTCACTTATTACAAAACCATGGGCTTAAACCATGGGCACCCTGAACCCTAAACCCTGGACTTAAACCATGGGTTAATTACAAAAAGAGGGCTTTGACTCAACCCCGACACCCCTAAGACTATTTTGAGTCGCAACTCCGCTTACAAGCTTCCACAAAAACCGCGGAGTTACCAAAATTAAGGACTGTTAAGGTGCGCACCCCAACAAGGTGGGTAGCCAAAGCTGTTTTAGTATACATAGGTGTTGTTGAGGCTGCCGAAGCCAAGGAGGTCGAGGAAGCCATAATACAGGGAGACCGGGGGGACTAGGGTGGTCCATCATAGATCTAGGGCATTTTGATGGACTATGATCCATATTTTTGTATATTTTTGTATATTATACAGTTATGACTGGATCTGAGGATCAGAGACTCGACCTATCTATAGAAATATATTCACACACACACACACACACACATATATATATTGTCGGTTTATTTACAAATGTTTTTTATGTGTATGTTAAATATTTTTATGAAATATGTGTTATATGCCAATCCAAAATGTAATTAGCATATGCATCAGTCAATGAATTATGATTTCTTGGAATGTGATTGAATGTAATGAACTCAAAATTTCTTTCCAATAACCTAACTTGCATGAACTGACACAATATAATAGGGTTTCGCACCTGATAAGATCGATTGAGCTGGGAAACCACCAGTTGAGAGTCCATTCGGACTTCCAGCTAAGTGATACCACGTGACAAAGCATCCCATAGAAGCTCAATTACAGCCCTATACTCAGCAACATTATTAGAAGCAGGACCTAAGCAAGCGCCTCCTGAGGCAACTAATTGTCCTGAGGGAGAATAAATGACCCATGCTGCTGAAGCAAGATTACAAGTGTGGCGACTAGAGCCATTAGCGAAACCTACATACCTCTCGGAAGACATCTGCAACAACTAGCAGATGGTAAAAAAACCAAAAACTGATGAACTAGTGTACATAAAAATACAAACAATAGAGTACAAGAAAAAGTGCTAAGCCTAAGCATAGTACTTCTTCACATAAAGCCCATTTCTAGGCTCAAGCAGCTTATTCCCATCAAAATCTATTAACTCATATGCACCCTTATTTAAGGCCTTCGACACGACATAAGGCCCTAACCACATGGCCTTGAATTTTCCTACCCCCGGGGGTTCTTTGTCTTGGTCCCAAAGAAAAAAAAGGTTCCCCCTCAAAGAAAATCCAAGGTTCGACCGACTTATCATATTGGCTTTTGACCCTATTCTTGTGAGCTTGATTTGTCGTTAGCACATCTCTACGCTACTCATCCAAGTGTTCTAAGTGTACTAGATGTTCTTCAAGCTCTGTCGTATCGAGTAACACATGAAAAGCTATTTTCAAATACGGGATTTCACATTCAACCGAGGTAAAGGCTTCCACTCCATGAACGAGTTGGAAGGGGGAGAAACTTGTAGCAGTTTTTACATTAGTTCGGTACACCCAAAGAGTAGGGTATAGCATGATATTCCAGTTAGAACAGGCTGCATCAATTGTACATTTGAAGATAGCCTTCAAAGTCTTGTTAACAGCCTCAACCTGACCATTTTCCTGAGGATAATACAAAGATGAATGCTCCTGTCTGAATCCAAGCATAGTGGTCAGTTCCGTCATCATGCTATTTTGAAAATGAATACCATGGTCAGTGATAATCACTTTGGGTATACCAAACCGTGCTATAATCTGATTGAACACAAAGAAATTTGTTGTTTCCTCGTCGGCTTTAAAGGTGGGCATTTCCTCTACCCATTTCGTAAAATAGTCCATAGCGACAATGATATATTTGTGCCCCCCAGCCGAAGCTAGGTTGCATGTCACGTAATCAATCCCCCACTTCATGAAGGGGCCCAACGAGACAACAGGAAACAATGGAGTGGGATGTGACTGCATCTTCCTGGTGTAAACATGACAAGGATGACAACGCTTCACTGCTTCCACCCAATCTTTAAAGATCGTGGGCCAGAAATAACCAACACTTAGTATCTTCTGGGTCATTGCTAACCCAGATAAATGACCCCTACATGGTCCACTATGAAAATGATTCAGGACAATCTCCGCTTCCTCATGGGTAAGACATCGACGCAAAATGGAATCTACCCCTCTTCTATATAAAGTATCTCCTATTATGAGGTAGTTCTTAGCATGAAGTCGTAACTTACATCGTTCCTCCCACAAGGAAGCTGCAGGATACTTCAAAGTCTGGAGATATATAAGTATATCTCTGTACCAGGGATCAGAGGTGGATATCAAGAAGATATGCTCATATGGGAATGAGTCTTCTTCCGTGACTACATATTCTTCTATTGGAAATTCTGCTATAAGCTTAGCAAAAACTAAGGATTGTTTAGACTTAGTGGACTGAAAACCTAAGTCAAACTCTTGGAGAATGACTATCCATTTATTGAATTTGCCCCCAACGATTCGTCAGGACAAAACATACTGAAAGGGATTCACATCCGCCACTACTATTGTAGTCCTCAGTAAAATGTAGTGACGTAACCTCTGGACAGCATAGACAGTTGTTAAGGCCAATTTCTCGATGTGGGAGTACATGAGTTCAGGCCCAGCTAAAGCAAAGCTAAGATAGTAAACGACATGCTCCTGGAGCTTATCATCTTCCTGGACCAGGACTACCCCAATGGTCGACTCGGACACAGCCAGATACAATATAAAATCCCTAGAGTAATCTGGCAGACGTAGTAAAGGTGCCGACAACAAAGCTTTTTTCAATGCCTCGAAAGTGATTTGTGTAGTTTCATCCCAGAAAAATAGGGTGTCCTGTTTTAACAGGCGCATGAAACCCTTGGTAATCTTGGCATATTTAATGATGAAACGTTGAAGAAAATTATACTTTCCCTGCAGGATTTAAAGTTGCCTGATAGAACAAGGAGGAGGCAAATTTCCAATGGCCTCTACTTTTAATGGATCAACCTGGATGCCTCTATTAGAGACAATGAATCCAAGTAGTCTTCCCAAATCGACACAAAACACGCACTTGTGGGGATTCAAGTGGATATTATAGTATCTGCATCACTCAAATATCAACCGTAAGTGATCTGAATGGTCAATCCTCTTACGATAATGTGCAGGAAGATCATCAAGATAAGGTTCGACAATGGATTTTATATCATGGAAGGCAAAGTTCATTGCCCATTGAAAGGTTGCCCCAGCATTTATCAATTCGAAGGGCATTTTTTTGTACGTGAAGGTACCCCAAGGATAAATGAAAGCAATTTTATGTTGGTCTTTCGGTTTTATTTGAATTTGATTGTATCTGGAGAAACCATCCATAAATGAGAACGCTTCACTTCTTGCGCAAGCATCTATAATATGGTCTATAAATGGCATGGGATAGTTGTCCTTAGGACAAGCTTTATTTAAATCTCCTAAGTCAGTACAGACACGTATGGTCCCTTGCTTCTTATCAATAGGAATAGGATTGGATACCCATTCTGTCAGAGCTATGGGATAAATGAAACCAACTTTCAACCATTTTTCAACTTCATCCTTCACAACCACTGCTTTACGCTAATTAATAGGTCTTAACGTTTTCCGAACAGGTTTAGCATCAGGGTATGTTCGGATCTCATGTTTAACTATCGATGGATCAAAGCCTGACATGTCCTCATATGACCAGGAAAAGACGTCGCGGAATTCCTTGAACAAGCATGTATAGATTGCAATTTCCTCAGGAGAGCAGTTTGCACCTATATGTATATTTTCCACGACATCAGGGTTTATAGAGATGTTTATAGGGATAGTGGTAGAAATATTTTCCATATTCCCCTCAGCAAACATTCCTTCCCTGGGTAAGGGATTGATGGGTGTGTCAACATCATCTTACAATCTCATATGAAACTCTTCATTTTCTATCATGCTTAGCTTTGGAAGAAAATAGGATCGATGGTGAAGATCTTCACAGATCTTACCACGTCCACACATGGCTTCCAGAATGGCTTCATCAGAAGGTAAAATCATATCTAAACAGTACGTAGAGTGCAATGAGTTTTCCTCCCAAGTGGGAAAATAGACTTCTTCCAGGTCCTCTGAGACTGTGAGAGGGTTTGGAATGGGATCAACAGTGGTTTGAGTGATAGCTTGGTAAACCACTTCCACTGCCAATAAGGGAACTTCCAATTCATGGAGGGAAGGGAGAAACCAAGGATCAATCCTATCAACAACCGTGGCTATGGACTTCCCCACACTAGTAGAACCAATATAGTTAATCGGGGCTGGAAGATCAAATGTGCCCATCAGTGATGCATACATTCCATCCCCCAAGCTCTGTGCAGCAGGTTTGACCTGATCAACCAATGGCACAGCGGACTCATTAGACTCCATGTGGCCTTTTTGAGTAAAATCAAGTTGGTTAACTATAACCAACTTTCCTTCATGTGGAAAAACTACCACTCGAAAGATGGCCAACGCAATAGCAGACATGGCATAAGTCCAACTTCTTTCCAAAAGCAAATTATAGTCCAAAGGTGCATCAATCACTTCCACCTCAATAGACATTGCTTTCCCTACCAGCTTTATTTCAAAATCTAGTAGGATACCATGCAGACGGAATGACCTTCCATCGAAAGCAGTAAGCAGAGTGTTTGACGAGACCAGATCTAGGGATCCGAGAGCTTTCCAACATGACAAGGACATAATGCATGTAAAATCACCCTCGTCAACAACTGCCATTCCAATGGTCCTTCCACCATGGATGGCATCTATTGATAAGGCTACATGGTAAGGTAGGCGAATTTTAACATCAGATAAGTGAAATTTTTCCATGAGACTTGACGAGTCCATGCTACCTAAGGCTATGAAAAGGGCATCCCACTGGGTGGGACAGCTCTGTAACACCTCTAAGGCTAACATTGCACAAGGGGTTTGAGCTAAGTCTTCAACCACAGAGTAGTTTGAAGCAGCCCTAGCATTAGGGTTATGCAAGGTCTTCTTAATGACACCTTTCAGTATCTTAGGCATAGTTTCAGTAGGCTTCTCAACTGTGAGAGGGTTAGAAGTTTCACCTGTAGACTTACCCTTCTTAGAAGTCTCTTTTTCATAATTTTTATTCCTAGTCTGTAGAAAAGTCGAAGATCGAACCATGTTGATAGAGTTAGGGTCAGGGGCACCTGGAGTGCCCCCTTCTACATTAGAAGCTGAAGCAGAATTCTGAGCTTGGGGAAAAGGATCCTTCAGGACAGCCGGTTGTTGAGCTTTTAGCAGCTTCTGGGCTTGTTCCATAAGGGGACAAAGGTGAGTGAGGTGGTCCTCGTGGCACAACATACATAGGAATTCGACCTTTTTATTTTCTTTCTTGCCCCCATCAGCACTATTTGCGGGTTTCTGCTTGTTTTTATTTCCCTCCCCTTTCTTTCCTCTCTTCTTCTTCCCACCGGGCTGCTGATTGCCCTTCTGAGAGGTCTATGCAAAAACATTTTCACTTTGGGGGGAGGGGGCAACCTTTTCTACCTCCATTGTAGAATGCTTGATGGACAACTGGTAGAGCTGTTTGGCCAAAGACTCTATAGTGGGAGAGTTTACAGACCCAACCACACCATCGGCATGGGGTCCAGGATTAGGTTTCTCTATATCGTGGGTAGGCCTTGTTGCCTCAGGGATAATATAATACAATATCCCAGATTGTGGATAAATCAAATCCAATTGCTGGGCCCTGAGAATGGCTTCTTATTCATTCGTCACTCCTGAAGTGGATACATCCTTAGATATGTAAGGCAACCGAGATTTAAGGAACCACTCTAGTAAGAACTTAGGAGGAATAGTGGCTTTAATAAGGCTCGTTCGCCTCCTCCACTTTTGGATATGATTTGAAATGTGGGTAGCCTTGTTCTGCCTAAAGGTAGATAACAAGTTCGTTTTGAAATCGTATCGGACCGAAAGTTGAAAGTGGCTAAGGAATGCACTAGCCAAGTCCCAAAAACTATTGAACGTAGTAGAAGGCAACTCAATGTACCATCTTGCTACAGTACTCGTTAAGGTTCTTTGGAACAGCCTCAACCTAACTGAATCTTCATTTAGCGAAGTAGAAGAACACGGTAAATTAAATGTGGTGGCATGAGCCCCAATATCTTCACCAACTTTGCCCTCAAATTTAGGGATGTCCGATGGAAATTTGGTGGGGATAGGTGGCCATGAGGGATCATGCCTCACTGGGTCATTCATCAATTTAGACAAATCTGGCAAGTTTAATGTTGCTAGGAAAGGAAGTTTGGGTCGCACCGGAGCACTAAAAGTGCTAGTCTAGGGATTAGAGGGACTTTCCCCTGAATGCCCATATGTAAAGGTGGGGTTGCCCCATGCCACCTATTGTGAAGTGGATGGATTACTTTGAAATGAATTCCATCTGTAAGCCACAGGATTTTGTGTGGGAGGCGTAGTATAAGAGGTTTGAGCCATCCCAGTCGAAACTAGGGTTTGAAAAAAGGGATCAGGTATCCCTCCACTAAACAACGAAAAGGGAGAGCTCGTGAACGGGGCCGAGACCGGAGTTTGAAAACCTTGCCCGTAAGAGGTAGTGTTTCCAAACTGCAGTCCTACATAAGAAGGTGATGGGCCTATGTATGGAGTGGATGGGGGAATATGCTCCCCATTTCAAGGAAATCCTTGGACGAAAGCTGAGGATCCTACCGGACCGCTCTGGGCAGTGTGTAAAAAGGAGGAAGGAATAGTAGGTATACTATAAATCCCAATAACCATGTCACCAGAAGCACCTGTTAGGCTTATGGGAACTGGCGGTTGGACCACCCGGCTCACTGGAGTCAATGGCATAGTAGGTATGCTAAATCTAGGGGCACTTACAGAAGGAGGTAGTACCCCTTCAGCTGGGAAGGCTGAGGTGAAAGAAAAAGAACTTTCTCCCATAGTAGACATTATCCTTCCCACAGGGACACCTAAAACAGGTGAATCAAAATGCCTAACCTAGACGATCACAGGATCATTTAAGTCAGTCAAGGGTGTATTAAAATTCCTTGCAAACTTGTCATCCTGCAAGTCTTCTATCTCAACTGTATTAAAATCAAAGCGGCTAGCTACAAGTGTTGGTTCACCTGGAACTTCACTTATTCCTATCGGTTCAAATGAATCGTCCGTGTCCAATCTCCTCCTTTGAGGTGGAGGTGCAGGTTCCAATGTCATGAGAGTAGGAAGGTTTTTCAACTTTCATGACCTTCATATAGGTTGGTCCTCCATGATTGTAAATTTGACAATTCGAACCCTAAGTTCAGCTAAACACAGACAAACCATAGAGCAATCACTATGAAAAATCCTAAAGTCTCAACAGTCAGCAAGCCTAAAGATATGCTTTCCTGAAGAAAGCTAAAGAACAGTTACTTGGCATCCTTAAAGAGGTTCTTAGGCACAAGCGGAGGAATCACCCACCACCCTCCTACACTTTCAACAAGGGGTACCTTCCAAGCTCGTCCAAGGTGAACCAGAAATAGCCTTCTGGTTTAACTAGGTATGAACCCTAAATGTCAAGAGACTAAACGCTACCTTAGCTATACTAATAGTCTGGGGGGACAGTCGCAAGTTTGACTCATACGCATGGGCAGGGTAGCTGAGCCTGAAACTCTGTATAGGACAGAATACCTAGATACGTAAAAGACCTAATTTACGTTTCGACAAAAAATTAAAGGGTTATATCCTCAATCCAATGCCTCCACGTGGCCTTGTGCTTAACTCTCGTTTGAGAGGAGCTTCCTAGATACAATCGATAAAGATAAGGGTTTACCTATCGAATGGTCCACTATGTCTGAATTTTAAAACTTATGGCAAGTTTACACTTCCTATCCCACAAGTATAACCTAAGCTATTAGGTGAATGGCCCTAAAAAATAAAAATTACTAGTAAATTTTAATTATTGTGTTCATTTTAAGGGCTATTTCTTTACTTAGAAGGAAGTGGAGTGAAGGACTATGATGTTTTTGACTCGATAAGAAATGTAAAAAGCAAAGGTGTATGTTTTCAAAGCAAATTATCACTACTAAAACAAACTTCTTTTTTCTTTTTGTAAATATAAATTGATGAAAATGCAATGATAAAGAGAAAACTAAGACTATATTTTTGTAGTTTTTTGATATTATATTTTAAAAACTGAAAGTAAAACTACTCTATGAAAAATCACATGCAAAAGCTTCAAAATGTTTTCTTTTCACTTTTTAAAATGCTCAAAGACTACTATGCACCTAAATGCACAAAACTTGAGTATGCTTGAATTCAATCAACTGTATAAAGCAAGCAAAGCAAAGTAAAACAGATTAATAAGACCAAATATCAGCCAACAAGGGAAGACTTGGAACCCTAGCTTCGGCAGGCACAATGATAAGAAATCATTGAGATCACACAAAGGTAAGTGGCAAACCAATCACTATCCAAAGATAGAATGGGAAAAATAGTGTCCAGAACCCTGATCACTTATTTGGAAAACCAACACTTAAACCTATAACCCAAAATAGGAAAATCCACTTCAAATTGCAAACAGAAGACAATCCAAACAAAAGAAACTCAAGGGCTTTACAAGAAAGCACAAGGTGTGGCCAACAAGGTCATCAAACTGACAGTGTAATGCTTATAAGGAAGAACAACCAGCAAACAAATTTTATAAAGGGATAGGGACAAGCAAACCCTAAGCCAAAAATTCAAATGCTAAGGCTTGTACACGATTGTGTATAAGGGAAACCCGAGTACTGTACGCAACTGTCCTAGAGAGCAACCCGCGTATGCAGGCCTCTGTACGCAACTGTATGCAAGAGAAACCCGCGTACAGGTACAAAATTTTCTAATAAAAAGGAAATATTTCAAGTTATTCAAACACTACCTTAAGCATGAACCAAGACAGAATACCACACACAGACTCAAGGAAAAGACTGGGCAACGATAAACAGAAATAACCCACAGCAATCTGGGCTCCCCAATATGGTCCCCAGTTCTGTTGTTCAGGAATAAACACCCTTATAACCAAGGGTCTGGGGTTACCAACTTACTCTTACAACTTGCAGACAATCAAATTTAAAGTACAGAAAGGAAATAGGAATATATGATGGACTCACTCGATTAATGAAGGTTGATCCAAGCTTTGTCTTCTCCCCCTCTGTTCCTCTCCAAAGCTTTCAGGGATGCACCTCCTTCACCTGCAAAGAGCAAATCCTCCAAGTACAATCTTATACATGTATAAATGACAAGTTACATAAACAATATATAGAGTGCTTAATCATAAATATTCATCAAACCACGATACATGAATGAGAGTCAACACAAAGTTGGAAGAAGGATTCTCTTTATTAACAATAGTGAATGAGATAAGTGTACAACCTAATGCCTAAAACAATGACTCCTCTGCAACCAAAGGATTTTGAGTTCCGCTGCTCCAAAGACTTCTGAAGATATACCACCACCATAACTTTTCTCTCCAAGTATGATTGATTAATGCCCTCCCCAAGGCCTCTATTTATACTTAGGAAAATAGAGCAGTTTCGAAGGTTGAGGAGGTTGAGACAGTTAAGATAGTGAATGTTTAAGGCTTAACAAATCTCCATTAATCGTGTTTTATTATTTTTAATGTCAAATGGAGGTGTACACGAGTATTGACACTGGAAACCCGCGTATGACACATGAGTTTCTATAAGGGAAACCCGTGTATAGATCTGTATGTGGGTTGCAATGTCAATACTTGCGTACAGTAAGCGGTATGATGTGTATATAGTCGCGTATGTACGCAAGTTGCTGTGGAAAGATTCATGTACAACAATCAACATGTAAAAATTTAAAAATGGCAAGCTAGGTGGATAGTGAATGCATCTCATGTCATGCCCATCTGTAGTGTTTTAGGCAACTTTCAATCCATAAGTGTCCTTTTGTGTGCCAACAAATGCAATGTCAGCACTTAGACGGGGAAGTGCCATTTGGGTTGATAACAAGATCCTACAACTGAAAGGTAATTCCATCCCCAGGGGCCTAGTTCCTCTAGATAAATTGTTTGATCCTAATGATGTGGCTAAATGTTGTATAGGATTATACACCTTATAACCTAAGGTCTGGGGTTACCAACATACTCAATTAACTTGCATACAATTGACTCTAGAGTGCAGTAAAGGAAATAGGAGGATGGGAAAGACTCACTCGATACACGACAGTTGATCCTAGCTTGTCCTCTTCCGCTCTGCTTCTCCTCCAAAATCTTCAGGGATGCTTTCTCCTTCACCTGTCAAGATTCAGTCTTCCAAATACAAGATGATTCATATATATAAACATGTTAGATAAATCATATACAGGATGCTGAAACATAAACATTTATCAAACCACAATACATGAAGTACATTCAAGACACATATGGAAGAAGGATTCTCTTTATTAACAATAATGAGGAAGTTCAGATTACAACCCAACGCCTGAAACAAGGACTCCTCTGCAACCAAAGGATTCTGAGTTCCACTACTCCAAAGACTTCTGTATAAACTCCACCAGCATAACTTTTCTCTCCAAGTGTATGTACCAAACACCCTCCCCAAGTCCTATATTTATACACGGTGAAATAAGGCAGTTTCAAAGGTTGAGGAGGTTAAGTCAGTTAAGGAGATTAAGGTAAATGGCTTAACTAATCTCAAGTAATCGTGTGTTTTTATTTTTAATGTCAAAGGGATATATCCGCGAGTATCAAGACTGACAACTCATGTATGATCCGCGAGTTTCTATAAGAGAAACCTGCGTATACATCCATACGTGACCTGCAACAACCGACACTCACGTATGATCCGCGAGTTGCATATATAGAGAGTCGCGTATACAAGTTGACATAGCTAAAATGGAAAAAATAACCAGCTGGATGGATGATGAATGTAGTTCATAATAAGCCTATCTATAGTGTTTTGGGAAACCATCAATCCATATATGTCCTTTTGTGTGCCAACATGAGGGATGTCGGCACTCGGACGGAGAGGTGCCATTCAGGTGGATAACAGATGCCCCCTAATGTGTGAGGTCAGAGGGAAACGATGGCTGAAATACATTATAATTGTTATCTTTGAAGAACTTAGAAATCCAATGGAGCAGAGAGAGTACCTGAAACAAATACATAATAATGTCATATACAAAGTTACATATGAGGATGCTATGTTCAATTTACTAGAACACTAGCTCCTTTACAATATTTGAGTACATCATATGATACGGGTATAAAACCACGTATATTACAAAGGTGGATTGAAGCCACAATATATAATGATGAGTCTTCAAAGATATGGAAGCTGTGTATAGGAATAGAACATAATCTTGCGCAACTTAGTCCATAGGTGAGGAACTAAGGTCTTCATAAAGGATCCCAAAGAACCAGTACAATCCAAGCCATGTGAATAAGGGTAAGCTGAAGTCGAACATGGAAAGGATTCAATAGTTTGTCAATCAATAGATGATAATCAACAACTGAAGCAAAGGAATTCACCAATGATGAAAGTGAAACTTGAGGTACCATCGTCAAAACTCTAGGTCTTCATCATCAGGAAGTCCTGAAATGGAACCATGCTGTGATAAGGAAGGCAATAGATCCTCCAACGGATCACAAGAGTGACTAGGAACTGCGCAAAAGAAGGGAGACACAAATAGATAACAGATATAACAAAGATGGGATCAGGCTATAGATCAGACATTGGGTAGAGTCCTTGAACAGTGAGCACAACACAGAGATGACCCAAGGAAGCATATAAGATAGAACAACTAGACTTATCTATCATGTAGGAGACATGATCATATTCCCCAGGTATAATGGACAAGAGGAGGAGTAAGAAACTCAAAGTGATAGCTGAACAAAAGTGGACACTGAGACATGGATATCGGAAAACAAGGAGTGCTATGTTCAAGGATGACATGCTGCCATTACTGAAAACAAGAGAAAACTTCTTCCTTACCTTCCCTGTTAAATTTTAACGAGTCCAGGAAAGTAACTCGGTTCCCTCTTCATTTTTTAACAAGATTGAAGAGATGAGAAAATAATGCTTGATAGTGTCACTGATTCGTGGATTTAATGAGCCCAAACTAGTACATGCTCAGTCGTGGTTTTCACATTTAGAGAGTCTGAAAACTCCAAAGAAGACTCAAGGGGGGTCCTTTTTCATCCAATTTAGTCTCCTGAGGCTGAAAAAGTATAAAACAAACCACAAAAGAAATCTCTTAACTTCCGAAGAAGAAAAGATGAACCTTTTTCGTACTTAATCAGGGAGGTCCGAAAAAGGTTAAATTACCACCTACCCAACGCTCCTTCCAGAACAGCATAAAATAGCTTGAGTTTTACGAGTGTGAAGGAAAGCAAGATCCCTCGAAAAGATCCATTTGGTTACGAGAAATGGGGATTACAACAATAAACTCGTTGCTTTGTTCTTAATTGTTTAACGAGCATGACAAAGACACAAATTACACTCGGAATCTTTTTCATGTTTGGGTCTAGAGCGCGAAAAAGAGAAAACTAAGCTCAAACCGGGTGTTCCTTTTCCCTAAATTTAGTCCCCCAGGTCCGGAAAAGTGATAAACCTATACCTGAGAATACTCTTCTCAATTCAAAAGAAAAGAGAGTGATCCTTTCTCATATTATTCCGCATGGTCCGAGAAATAGATAACCTACCACCAATGCGGATGCTCGTTCACATATTCTTAACGAGCTTGAATGGGCGAGTTAACTCGGCAGTCAAGTCTGTTTTGAAGTAGTCAAACCTGGGCCTAAAGAAACTCCATAAAGGCGGGGAGTCCTATAAAGGGATAGCTTGTAAAAAGAGATTCAAAAGAAGCTCTATTTGGCATGAAAAATAGCTAAGAGGATACCCCTAGACCTGAAACAGTGGCGGCATGAGTACCAAAGAATGACAGAGGCATATAAGAAGGATACTCATGAAAAAGGGTCCTAGCCACGGAAGAACAATGGTAAAGACAAGGGACTAATGGCGTAGAATACCATAGTCCATGGCAAAATGTTGAATGCTAAGGTTAATGTGGAGTGAAAAGATGCCAAGATGTATTGGAAATGACAAAACCACCCTATTGGAGCAACAACACTTTGTACAAAGTGATAAACCTGTTTCAAGGCACAAAGAGTATGGTATTAGTTAATTGACATTTCAAACTATAGAAAAATACCCACTTTATGAAATATAATTTCTATAAATAGTTTAAAAATTAAAACAAACTCACCATTTGAACTTTTGAGCCATAAAAAGCAAGTTGTACCCTCTACCTTTGATCGATCATTGTGAACAATTGGACCGACGAAATCGAAACCCGCCAGCTTCAGGTAAGCCTACACCCTAAGCTCTTCAATTTGATCCAAGTAATTGTTAAATTTGAGTCTGAATTCCATATTTAAAAGGCATCCTAAACTGTAGCACGGCGCATCCGCGGGTTGCTAATATGGAAACTCACGGATACGCGTTATATACGCAGGTTGCCTAACTAGACAGTCGCGGATGGTACGCGACTTGCGTATGCTACGTGGAGGACAAAAGCTTAAATATAGGCAAAAAAATTTGAATTTTGATATGGAAATACTGGATCAAATGACTTGTATTTTCTAGGTAAAATATGGTTCTGGAATGGAGAGAAAGGGAGCACGAAATAATGGACCAAGCGGCGCTCCAAAGTGTGCCCACTATACAGGCATTGCGGACCAGTGGGCTACTGAAATTCTTTTGTACATCACCCATGCGGGCCAATGTCCACATACTTGAGTTCATGGTGAATTATTGGGATCATGAACTGGGGATGTTCAACCTACAAGGTGAAACCTTAGAGCTTACCTTGGAAGACATATATTTCATTACCGGGTTGTCACGACGGGGGGCACCGGTGAACTTGGAGGACACTGGCAGGGGCGGTGACCCCTTAAGTGTCCAAAACTATGTAGATGTGTTCTGTACACCGGGTACGCAAAGGAGAGGAACCAGCATTCCAATTGCAGATATCCAAGATTTTACTCTCCAGGTATTAGCTAGCACTATTGTGAAAATATCAGGATCATCATCTTTACATTTAGCCACAAGGAACCAAATGAGGGTGGCAGTTGACTGTTTTTGAGGTGCTCTATATGATTGGTGTTTGGGAGTTTCCTCCATCATGAGGAGACAACTATCTGACTGCAAGAGAGGAAGAAGCAAGAATTTTGGCTATGCATGTAGAAATTCAGACCTGCAATAGATTAATTTCACTCACAACAAATTACAATTGATCATGCAAAATTGTCAACAATGGAGACTGAATATGGAGCTGTAACACAAAATTATACTAACTCAGTGTACAATAGCCAACCCTGTAATAACATAGGTTGCTGAATATATAGAATACATCAATAGGTCGAATGCATAAGGAGGCATCCAAAACTAGCATAAAGCAGGCTTATCCAAAATAGGCAAATCCCCCATAGGTGTAAAAAGCTGATCCCAAATCTGTCATGAGGCTCTCGAATTGTCAAGGGCGCATGGGCAAGCTAATGAGTGGTGGAATGGCAGCTCAAACATGCTTTTTCATGGAGGAAAGAGTGGAGGATGAAAGGGAAACAAAACAAGTTCACCTCACCTAGTCTTGCTTCCCTATGTGCCTTAAAACACTGAAAAAGCAGGGAATAAAGCAGAAAAAGCAGATGGGCGCCTAGGAGGCCAGGAATAAAGCAGATTTGATTCCTAAGGCTTCCCCAAGCGCTCCATGAGTCAAAGATGGCAAGTTTGACCTCTATGGATAGGCAATTAGCAACTTGCACATGGTGGGACTCATGGACTAGGAAAATAAGACAAAATAAATGAAATAATGTCCAAGTGGGTAATACTATGGGTTTGATTATTCTAACACCCCCCCTTAAGCCTAAATTTATGAGTAATAAATCAAAATGTAGGGCCTAGCAACAAGGCTTAGTCACCCTTTTACATACTGCAAGTCCATATGAACCAAGGAAAGAGGCAAAACCAACTTGGGAAAATCCTCCCTTAAACATGGACTGTAAAACAAAATTGTAGAATCTTGTCTCCACTCATGCTTTGACAGCATTATCAGCAATCCCCAGCAGTGAATTGAGATTGCTGAAAGTCTTCTCACAAAATGCTTTGGTGAAGATATCAGCTACTTGTTCTGAAGATGAACAGAAGAGTAGGTGAATGGTGCCCTCATGCACAAGCTCTCTGATGTTGTGCATGTGAATCTCAATGTGTCTGGTTCTCTACTTCTGAACTGGATCCTTGCAGATCCGAATGGTACTCTGGTTATCACAGTAGATGGTAGTTGAGTACTCAGGTTCGAAACCACACTCTCCAAGTAAACCCTGCAACCATACACACTGAGTTGTTGCATTGACAACTCCTCTGTACTCAGCTTCTGTAGATGAGAGTGCAATGGCACTCTGTTTCTTGCTTGACCAGCTGATTGGCCCTTCTACAAG
>LPNX010623476.1:29674-41197 GCA_001517045.1 Pseudotsuga menziesii | reverse complement strand
TTATGAAAATATCATTCTTATTTCTGTTGAAGATCAAGTGTTCTTGACTATGAGAATTTTCTTATGTTAGATCAGTATGCATAAAAAAATTGAGTGTTACAATTCGGGGTATATGATCTAAGTCTCGATCGTGGTCATTTAAAATTTCTACATTTATCATTTTGTTGTATAAAGGGATATAATAGATGGAAAAATATGCCACAATAATGCCAAGACCATGGATACAGGTCATATGGATAGAGTTTGGCCAGATGATAAGACCATTACAAATTATAAGATCTTGAGCACTATAGAGCTTGATTAGCTAAACAAATTTTCACCTAGATCTACAAAATTTCTTTTGTACCCGCGGTCTAGAGCAGCGTATTTATCTAACCAAAGAGGATTAATAGGGTTGGAATAGTTGATTAGAGTTATAGCTTGTTTACTCAAAGTTTGAGTGTTACAGACACCCATTAAGAGGAAACTTCCATCATTCTTTAGATTGGAAATATAATTTTCTAATCCATTGTAAGGGAATTTTTTTATCTATATTGCTTTTCTTATAAAAGTTAGTATTGATAGGGGTGAAATAACATATTTCTATGTCGGTTTTTATAGCATTAATATTGTTGGAAATATCTATCCAAAAATACTGCTTGCGAGGGACTTTCTTATAGATCTTATTATGGGGGGAGATATGTAAGGGAACACCTTACATAGTGGAATATATTTTGATCAATATATATTTATATTATTGATTGATGATTGGTGTGCAGTGGCAAGGAAGAAATGTGTGGCGAGAGAAGTGATTAATGACAACAAGCAGGTGGCTACAACGTATGGGAGAGGGGAGTGGTTGAAAGTAGTCGCACTGGTGTGCAAAAATGTGGAGGCGTACAGCTTAGATAGGGGGTTTTCCAGGTGGATATGTGAGGGGGAAGGGGTGGAGAGTGTTCGTGTATAGGATAAGAGGGGACTGGAGGGATGCACATATCAAGCAAGAGAGGCTTGAGTCGTGACGGTAGGGAATAACGTGGGGGAGTAACAAAGAGGTGGGAGGAAATGCTAGAGAAGAGGATGTGAAGGATGAGGGGAAGAGGAGGCGCAACAAGAGGAAGGAGAAGACGAGTTGGAGAGTGAGAGTGACAGTGATGGGAGCTTGTAGAGGTGGGGGATAATGCGTGGACTGTGTGCAAAGAAGGGAATATGGGGCAAAAGTGTAAGTGTAGGGAAGAGGGAATGGCATGAGGGATGAGCAGGAGAAAAGATTAACCAACAATGTTTTGGCATGAGAGGAGGGTGACGTGGGGATTTTCGAGGGTTGACCAAGTGGAGTGTAGCATAGGAAAGTAGTAAGATGAATGAAAAGTGGAGCACAAAGAGTTCGAAGGTGGAAGGGAACGTGGATATGAGGCATCCGTAGAGATGGGAGGAGATGGAAAATGGAGTTATGGAAATATGCCGAGAAGATGAATGCCCAAATATTGAGATATTGAGTGAACTTAGCTCCGATACCACTTATCACGGAATACCTTACATGTTGAGTGTACCATGTTTTAATATGGCTAATAGGAAAATTGTCATGTCATATAATAAATAATAAGCAACAATTAATTAACCTATTAATGACTAAATAATAAACTAATATTAATTAACAATTATAATAACCATTTAGGTTTATTATAAGATGTCCTTCCGAATGTAACAAGATATAATTTTGATTCCTCTACAACAAGATCACTTGTTCTAGATCAGCCATAGGAAAAATATTTCTATTTGGGGAACCTTAAATTCCTCTTGCTAAGTTAGGATCACCTTATTCCATGGAAGCATTGGCATTTCCAAGAGAGGATCCAGAGAGTGTCAAATTGCTATTTATTAATACATTTTTGGTTTGTGTCCCTAATAACATCTTTTCTATTTCTAATTAATGCACATTTTCCTTCCTTCCTTGCTTCATTTACCTTTTGATCCTCCTTTCTTAATTCAACTTAGTATTCTAAAATAATATCTTCATTTCTGAATACCGATTCTTTTATATTGGAGGTTTTGTTGAGTATTCCATACTTATGGTCATCAGAGATAACTTTGACCTGAATCATCATTTCTTTATTCTCAATTAATTTCCATAGTCTCTTTCCTTATATGAGGTAGGTGGTTTCAATTTGTAGAATATTATGTAGTCATTCCTTGACTACGACTAGTGTATCATGTTCTGCCTCTTCTTTTAAACCAAAAATTGTGAGGTTGAAGGCTTGTTGATTACACTGATGGTCTAACTCTAACAACTTATTCATTTCATCTTTAATGGGTTTTATATCTCATTGACCTTATAGACTATTTAAGGTCATATTTTTAGTTATTTTTTCTTCTATCTCTTTAATCATGTCTTTCAATTTAATATTTTTTGATGTATCAGCATCTCCTTGATAGGTTGACAATTTGGTTTCTTGGCTTTGTTTTTTCCATTACCTAAAATCTAGTCTCCATTAAGTCCAACTTAGTCTCTATCAATTATATCTTGTTGTATATTTTTTTTTGAATTTTTAATTCAAAGGATGTAAATTTATTATCGAGTATGGTTGCAAGTTTATATCCTAGCATGACTACACATTTATTATTGATTATGGCAAGAAATTCATTTTCAAGCATCGATTCTAACTCTATTTGAAGTTTAGCATCTCCTTCCTATTCTTTTATCTAATGATTCTATACTATCTCCAAGGATTTGTAGGATAGTTGTGCTAGGTCTCTCTTTCATAATAAAATAATCCATAACCACAAATTGCAGTTCAGACGATTCTATAATTGCAGTCTTCATTCCCAAACTCATCCCATTAGACTTTGTGCGTTTATTTATCTTTGGCTCTGCAAACTAGTGGATATGCTTCCTATCAACAAAGCTTCAATATGGTCCCTCTTAATACCATGACAACCCTATGTTATCCAAAATATCATATTAGTCTGATTTACGCACTAGATTGGCCTCCAATAAACAAATTGCATTTTATTATTTCACTAGTGCCTAGATGATTCTGCATTGAATATGCTTTTGCATTGATATAATCCAAAAGTTTTGAAAACCCCAATAGTTTTATTACATATATGCTTCAAATCATAACAAATCCTTCGGTGTTGAATATGCAGATAAAATTCAGTATGCACTAGATAGTATGCTTAAGATTAGAGATTGAATTTGAAGCCATAAAGGCACCAGATCCATGGGAGGTGGCATGCACAAAAAATACATCCCATATCATAGCACACTCAAAGAGAGACACTATTCAATAGATCAAAGCTTGCTCAAATAAGTACAATATTCACCAAATCA
Organism: Pseudotsuga menziesii; assembly: GCA_001517045.1. NCBI lineage: Eukaryota > Viridiplantae > Streptophyta > Pinopsida > Pinales > Pinaceae > Pseudotsuga > Pseudotsuga menziesii. Next base: position 37,884 of record LPNX010623476.1, on the reverse strand, counting down.
TATTGTTCCCCAGATCACACCATTCTTCACGAGATTGCAATATTCACTAGATCGCAATAGTCTTCACGAGATCCCAATATTCCCACATCACAATAAGATCAACATGCTACAAAAGTTATTTTTGATCTTATATATTCATTGTAAAGAGGTTGGTGACAATGCACAATGAGCGGGTCTTTGATGAATCTTTGACATTAGTTCAACGAATCTTTGTGGTAGATGAAGATTTATGTTTTATTAATGAATATTAATAACTATAATTAGATAAATTTTTGAACTATGGTTTTTTGTTAAATTAATGGTAATACCCCCAATTTTGACTTGGGACCACATCCAGTTAAATCTTAGTTAGTTATGCACCTTCTTTGGATGATTTGAGGAATAAGTTTCATTTTCTCACCTACCATGGTCAGTTAACTGACTATTAGTTGCTTTAGTCATCTAGAGTTGCACTAGTGAGTCTTTAGTGGTATTTTCCCAAAGTTAGTCATGCCTGGAATCATGGGATTTGAATCACTCCATAGGATTCGAATTTAGTTCTTTTTATTATGTATGTACTACATACAGATTAATTAATCTTGTGTCCATCTATTGCTTCTAATCTAGTGTTCCGTTTGTGGTTAATTTCACCATGCATGTTTAGCAATTTTAACATTCTAATTCCTCCTCCTTCATGCTTCTTTCATTGTAAGGCTCTATTTGTCTTGAAGATCTTGCGGAATTGATAATTTTATAATATCAATGTGAAAACATTAGATCTTAAATGTGAATAACCATAAAAAATCGAGTGGAAATTGCTCAAATAGTAAGCATGTGTGAAGACACATAACTATCATAATTAGTTACATGGTCGAAGTGCTTTAAAGAGAAATTTGCTATCCTAACTTGATAAACAACCAATTATTGAGGGGATTTTGGGTTTTTGAATGTGAACATGTTTCCTATTTCTAATACCATATTGTTTTCTCAACTATGGTATGAGCATTTGGGCCATTTTATCTCAAGTATGAAAAAGGGAAAACATGCATTATTGTTACTATACGAGAGTTTAAACTTCAACAAAAGAAACAAAGTGCCACTGCTTGACATCATAAATCAATTTCGTGTCCTTTTTTATTGTCTTCCACTACATATGGTATTAAAGTGGGGAGAGTAATTAAGAGCCTTATAGAAGGATGGTGCAGACAATAGGCATATTTATTCTGTAAAATAATATGACTATTAATCATAATTAATCCATGAAATTTATTTTAACATTTAGCTCCTTTTATTAAGGTTTCATATGACTCTTTGTTGAAAAATGTTGTTGTTGCTTACCTTCCTTGGATATTTAAAGGATTGATTTTTTTACCGGCAAAATAAATCATCATTCCAATGTTATTTGATATCTGTTATCTATAGGATAGGGAGGTGAATCTTGGTCTTAGCATTGCATAAGTTTGAATCATCATTCCAATGTTATTTGATATTTGTTATCTATAAGATAGGGAGGTGAATCTTGGTCTTAGTAATGCATAAGTGGAAACAAGTGAAGAATTTGGAAGTGTATGGTACCAAATGAGAATGATTATAACATAGAAGCACCAAGGCAAACTTGAAGTAGCCTCTATAACATATGGTGAGAAGAATTGGAAATCAAACAATTCCATCGAGTCACGCATACTGAGTATTATGTCCTTAATAAAAAAAAACTTTAGATTCCCACTAGGCTTAAAGATGTGCCCGCACATGGAATCAAGATGCCCGTAAATGACAAATGCCTGCAGGCCTTGCACGAAACATGCCCGCCAATATCCGTAAACATTCAATTGTGATTTGGGATTGTAAGAGGAGTGTTGAAAGGGTTTTATCCTTAAAAACACAAGGTGAGATGATTAGAGAAATGTGAATTAAATTGGAGAACCCAATATTGTTCATCTATGCACGGATTGGTTGCAAAATAAAAAGCACATACACAAAAGTTCAGCAACATAACATCATGGAAGGAAATTTATATAGTTGATAAAGCATAGTCACAATAAGATAAATTTAATGGGATGGCAGCAACATCTTTGAAATACTAAAAATTATCATATTCTGACCCATAACAGCATGCTAATATAAGTTCAAATCTGGTTTGAAGCAGTGACTTGAGAAGTTTCTTAGCTTTCTTATTTGTGCTATGTGAGGACATCCATTTTATCACAAATAAAGAAATGCATCCTTTCCATGACCATCTTACTTACAGTAGTAGATCCCACAAACATAACTTTTTCAATGGAAGAGAAAAGTGCTTATCAAGTTTTATAAAAACCTGCTGTAAAATGAACCAGATTTGAAACCTGATGTAAAATGAACTAGATCTGAAAGTAATCCTACTGCTTGAAGTCCTGCTAAAAGGAGTAGCAAGAACCCACTCTTCCAGATATCCCCTCTGCAACAACTTCTTAGCAATCACCAGTTTCCAGACGGCTCCTCAGCTTCTTAGCAATTTCCAAATATTAAGCAATCAAATATTATGTAGCCACACAATGGAAAAAACGCCCTGAACCCAGCTCGAAGGCACCTCGACATGCAGCCACACGATGGAAAAAATGCCCTAAACCCACTCGTAAGCACCTCGGCATGCAGCCACACATGGAAAAAATGCCCTAAACCCAGCTCGCAGGCACCTTAGAATGTAGCCACACAATGAAAAAAGCACCCTAAACCCAACTCGCAGGTGCACTCAGACATCAAACCACAAGCAAACGAGCTCGCAGGCACAGGCACAGCTCGTAGGCACAGGCACGCAGGCAAGGCTTGGAGGACTCGTGAATGGCTCAGGCCAAAAAATTGAATAAAACATGCCCCAGCATATTGCATATTTAAATAGTAAAAGAAAAACCCTAATTACCACTAATATACCCGCAATATATTAATTTTTAATTTTTTAATTTTAACCCCCCCAATATGAACGGACGTGATATCATATTGGTCCCTAGGTGACACCCCCGTAATGGGAGAGGGGAGTGGTTGAAAGTAGTCACACTGGTGTGCAGAAATGTGGAGGCGTACAGCTTAGATAGGGGGTTTTCCAGGTGGATATGTGAGGGGGAAGGGGTGGAGAGTGTTCGTGTATAGGATAAGAGGGGACTGGAGGGATGCACATATCAACCAAGAGAGGCTTGAGTCGTGACGGTAGGGAATAACGTGGGGGAGTAACAGAGAGGTGGGAGAAAATGCTAGAGAAGAGGATGTGAAGGATGAGGGGAAGGGGAGGCGCAACAAGAGGAAGGAGAAGACGAGTTGGAGAGTGAGAGGGACAGTGATGGGAGCTTGTAGATGTGGGTGAGAATATGTGGACTATGTGCAAACTAGGGAATATGGGGGGAAAGTGTAAGTGTAGGGAAGAGGGAATGACGTGAGGGATGAGCAGGAGAAAAGATTAACCAACAATGTTTTGGCATGAGAGGAGGGTGACGTGGGGATTTTGGAGGGTTGACCGAGTGGAGTGTAGCATAGGAAAGTAGTAAGATGAATGAAAAGTGGAGCACAAAGAGTTCGAAGGTGGAAGGGAACGTGGATATGAGGCATCCGTAGAGATGGGAGGAGATGGAAAATGGAGTTACGGAAATATGCCGAGAAGATGAATGCCCAAATATTGAGATATTGAATGAACTTAGCTCCGATACCACTTATTAGGGAATACCTTACATGTTGAGTGTACCATGTTTAAATATGGTTAATAGGAAAATTGTCATGTCATATAATAAATAATAAGCAATAATTAATTAACCTATTAATGACTAAATAATAAACTAATAGTAATTAACAATTATAATAACCATTTAGCTTTATTATAAGATGTCCTTCCAAATGTAACAAGATATACTTTTGATTCCTCTACAACAAGATCACTTGTTCTAGATCAGCCATAGGAAAAATATTTATATTTGAGGAACCTTAAATTCCTCTTGCTAAGTTGGGATCAACTTTATTCCATGGCAGCATTGGCATTTCCAAGAGAGGATCGAGAGAGTGTCAAATTGCTATTCATTAATACCTTTTTGGTTTGTGTCCCTAATAACATCTTTTCTATTTCTAAGTAATGCACATTTTCCTTCCTTCCTCACTTCATTTACCTTTTGATCCTCCTTTCTTAATTCAACTTAGTATTCTAAAATGATATCTTCATTTATGAATACCGATTCTTTTATATTGGAGGTTTTGTTGAGTATTCCATACTTATGGTCATCAGAGATAACTTTGACCTGAATCATCATTTCTTTATTCTCAATTAATTTCCATAGTCTCTTTCCTTATATGAGGTAGGTGGTTTCAATTTGTAGAATATTTTGTAGTCATTCCTTGACTACGACTAGTGTATCGTCTTCTGCCTCTTCTTTTAAACCAAAAATTGTGAGGTTGAAGGCTCGTTTATTACACTCATGGTCTAACTCTAACAACTTATTCATTTCATCTTTAATGGGTTTTATATCTCATTGACCTTATAGACTATTTAAGGTCATATTTTTAGTTATTTTTTATTCTATCTCTTTAATCATGTCTTTCGATTTAATATTTTCTGATGTATCAGCATCTCCTTGATAGGTTGACAATTTGGTTTCTTGGCTTTGTTTTTCCATTACCTGTAATCTAGTCTCCATTAAGTCCAACTTAGTCTAGATATCAATTACATCTTGTTGTATATTTGTTTTTGAATCTTTAATTCAAAGGATGTAAATTTATTATCGAGTATGGTTGCAAGTTTATTTTCTAGCATGACTACACATTTATTATTGATTATGGCAAGAAATTCATTTTCAAGCATGGCTTCTAACTCTATTTGAAGTTGAGCATCTCCTTCCGATACTTTTATCTAATGATTCTATACTATCTCCAAGGATTTGTAGTATAGTTGTGATAGGTATCTCTTTCATAATAAAATAATCCCTAACCGCAAATTGTAGTTCAGAGGATTCTATAATTGCAGTCTTCATTCCCAAACTCATCCCATTATACTTTGTGCGTTTATTTATCTTTGGCTCTACAAACTAGTGGATATGATTCCTATCAACACAGCTTCAATATGGTCCCTCTTAATACCATGAAAACCCTATGTTATCCAAAATATCATATTAGTTTGATTTATGCGTGGACTAGATTGGCCTCCAATAAACAAATTGCATTTTATTATTTCACTAGTGCCTAGATGATTCTGCATTGAATATGCTTTTGCATTGATATAATCCAGAAGTTTTCAAAACCCCAATAGTTTTATTACATATATGCTTCAAATCATAACAAATCCTTCGGTGTTGAATATGCAGATAAAATTCAGTATGCACTAGATAGTATGCTTAAGATTAGAGATTGAATTTGAAGCAATAAAGGCACCAGATCCATGGGAGGTGGCATGCACAAAAAATACATCCCATATCATTGCGCACTCAAAGAGAGACACTATTCAATAGATCAAAGCTTTCTCAAATAAGTACAATATTCACCAAATCATATTGTTCCCCAGATCACACCATTCTTCACCAGATTGCAATACTCACGAGATCGCAATGTTCACTCTTCACGAGATCCCAATATTCCCAGATCACAGTAATCTTCAACATGCTTCAAAAGTTATTTTTGATCTTATATATTCATTGTAAAGAGGTTGGTGACAATGCACAATGAGCGGGTCTTTGATGAATCTTTGATATTAGTTCAACAAATCTTTGTGGTAGGTGAATATTTATGTTTTATTCATTAATATTAATAAGTATAATTAGATAAATTTTTGAACTATGGTTTTTTGTTAAATTAATGGTAATACCCCCAATTTTGACTTGGGACAACATCCAGTTAAATCTTAGTTAGTTATGCACCTTCTTTCCATGATTTGAGGAATAAGGTTCCTTTTCTCACCTACCATGGTCATTTAACTCACTATTAGTTGCTTTAGTCATCTAGAGTTGCACTAGTGAGTCTTTAGTGGTATTTTCCCAAAGTTAGTCATGTGTGGAATCATGGGATTTGAATCACTCCATAGGATTCGAATTTAGGTCTTTTTATTATGTATGTACTACATACAGATTAATTAATCTTGTGTCCGTCTATTGCTTCTAATCTAGTGTTCCATCTGTGGTTAATTTCACCATGCATGTTTAGCAATTTTAACATTCTAATTCCTCCTCCTTCATGCTTCTTTCATTCTAAGGCTCTATTTGTCTTGAAGATCCTGTGGAATTGATAATTTTATAATATTAGCTTGAAAACATTAGTTCTTAAATGTGAATACCAATAAAAAAATCCATTGGAAATTGCTCAAATAATAAGCATGTGTGAAGACACATAACTATCATAATTAGTTACATGGTCGAAGTGCTTTAAAGACAAATTTGCTATCCTAACTTGATAAACAACCAATTATTGAAAGGATTTTGGGTTTTTGAATGTGAACATGTTTCCCATTTCTAATACCATATTGTTTTCTCAACTATGGTATGAGCATTTGGGCCATTTTATCTGAAGTAGCAAAAAGAGAAAACATGCGGTATTGTTACTATACGAGAGTTTAAACTTCAACAAAAAAAACAAAGTGCCACTGCTTGACATCATAAATCAATTTCGGCTCCTTTTTTATTGTCTTCCACTACATATGGTATTAAAGTGGGGAGACTAATTAAGAGCGTTATAGAAGGATGGTGCAGACAATAGGCATATTTATTCTGTAAAATAATATGACTATTAATCATAATTAATCCATGGAATTTATTTTAACATTTAGCTCTTTTTATTAAGGTTTCATAAGACTCTTTGTTGAAAAATGTTGGTGTCGCTTACCTTGGATATTTAAAGGATTGATTTTTTTACCAGCAAAATAAATCATCATTCCAATGGTATTTGATATCTGTTATCTATAGGATAGGGAGGTGAATCTTGGTCTTAGCATTGCATAAGTTTGAATCATCATTCCAATGTTATTTGATATTTGTTATCTATAAGATAGGGAGGTGAATCTTGCTCTTAGTAATGCATAAGTTTAAACATCCCTAACCCGTTGATATAGTTCTTTAATCAGCACTTCAAGTGCATGAATAAATGGATGGATGCAAACATGGAGTGATAAAACTATAAAGACACATTATCACAATACACACATGATTCAATGCACTAATGTATACACATACACTATAGCTGATTTCCCCCCACAAAGTATGCCACATGCTTCCCACGATCCATCAAATTAAAAATTACAATTTAAATGGTGATCAAGGCCATTTAAGTATAAATCAAAGTTATGATTTAGAGGAAATATAGTTTATCTATATTAGGTTTTGCATAGATTAATTTATGATCTGCATAAATTCATTTAAACCAAGATCTATCAAACATTTACAGAAATCTAGAACCATTTTTTTAAATACTTTTAATTTGATTTTAGTAAACCAACTTATAACTTCTTAGATGAGCGTTGTGGTCTAAATATATATATATATATATATAACCGGATAAAACACACTTAATCTGCCTTCCCTTGGGGCATCATCCTAAATGTTCTCTAGTTGTCTAAAAATTGTGACAAATAACGACCAGGATTCAAAAAGTTCTAGCCCATAGTCCACAAACTCATCATCAACACCTGTAGATATCCATAAAGGACAAGTAACCACTAGATTTGATTGTTCTAAATTATCTTAGTCTACCAGCCGACTTTCTTTTTTTTATTTTCCTTAATTATCACCGTAAAACTAAAACTAATCTATTAATAGCTGATTGTTTAATCAATTATCTCCTCACAAAAATTATTAATGGTTTATTGCGTTCGATATTTTTCTGCCAGATTTCACGGTTGCCCATATTGCGGACAAGCAGAGCTCGCAGACATACCTTTAGTAGCTGATTCTGCTGGAATTCTTGAATCTAGTCGCAGACATACCTTTGGTACCTTTTGTAGCTGGCAGGCTCGCAGACATAATAATAGTTGTTTTCTTAATCAATTATCTCATAGCAAAAAATATTAATGGTTTATTGCGTTTGATATTCTTCTACCAGATTTCACCCGTTGCTTATATTGCGACCAAACAGAGCTCGCAGGCATACCTTTTGGTATCCGATTCTGCTGATATTATTCGCAGCGGATTTTTTTAAATGGTTAAGGAAACCAGTTACTACGACATGCTGGGAGCAAGTCCCACGGCCAGTGTAAGAGAGATCAAGAAAGCTTATTACATGAAGGCTGGGGAAGTTCATCC
>LPNX010623476.1:0-14557 GCA_001517045.1 Pseudotsuga menziesii | reverse complement strand
AAAAGAGATTGGATTTACTATTAGAAATTCCTCTGCAATGATCCAAAGTGTAATGAGGTGGTTCATGGTAGAGTGATGTGTTCTAAACCCTGCCTCACCTTTATTACTCTTTCCTTAAAGGGTTTTTTTTTTATCATTGATATTTAGATATAGGAATATTGAGGCTGTGAGTTCAAGGATTAGGGAAACCCTTCTTACCAACTAGATTCAAGAGTTTGTGGATAAGAGGAATGAGGATTGGCCCTTCGGTGTTTAATATTTTTACTTGGTATCCTTTAATGTCCCTAGCTTTTCCATTTGCAAAAAAATAACCCCAATATATTTTAAATAAAGTAGCTTCTTCCTCTATAAAGAGGGTTTGAATGTTCGATGAAATATCGGGATTCATAATTATTTTTAAGATGGGAATTCCAATATTCCAAATAAATCTTAATTTACTAGTTAGAATTTGGCTCTAGAATTTCCTAAGAGCTATCTTAGAGACGTGTCAAATATTTTATTATTTTTTATTTATGTAGTATGTTTTTTCCTTTTGATTAAGGGTTTGTATTTATTTATATTATCAATTTTTAGAGACCCTTCAATGCTTCCTTTATTTGTCTTCTTGCATTTTTAAATTCTCTATCATACTAGAGGTTGGCTCTTCAATTTTTATTTTTACTTGAAACTTCGATGGAGAACTTGTTAATGGATGGAAAGAATTAGACCATAATAAAATTATGATAGAGGTATTCTATATTATCTATGCTTCATAGAGGAAACAAGTCATTTATGAAAATATCATTCTTATTTATGTTGAAGATCAAGTGTTCTTGACTATGACAATTTTCTTATGTTAGATCACTATGCATAAAAAAATTGACTGTTGCAATTAGGGGTATATGATCTAAGTCTCGATCGTGGTCATTTAAATTTTCTAGATTTATCATTTTGTTGTATAAAGGGATATTATAGATGAAAAAATATGCCACAATAATACCAAGACCATGGATATATGTTATATGGATAGAGTTTGGCCACTTGATAAGACCATTACAAATTATAAGATCTTGAGCACTATAGAGCTTGATTAGCTAAACAAATTTTCACCTAGATCTACAAAATTTCTTTTGTACCGGCAGTCTAGAGCAGCGTCTTTATCTAACCAAAGAGGATTAATAGGGTTGGAATAGTTGCTTAGAATTATAGCTTGTTTACTCAAAGTTTGAGTGTTATAGACACCCATTAAGAGGATACTTCCATCATTCTTTAGATTGGAAATATAATCTTCTAATCCATTGTAAGGGAATTTTTTTTTATCTATATTGCTTTTCTTATAAAATTTAGTATTGATATGGGTGAAATAACATATTTCTATGTAGGTTTTTATAGCATTAATATTGTTAAAAATATCTATCCAAAAATACTGGTTGCGAGGGACTTTCTTATAGATCTTATTATGGGGGGAGATATGTAAGGGAACACCTTACATATTGGAATATATTTTGATCAATATATATTTATATAATTGATTGATGATTGGTGTGCAGTGGCAAGGAAGAAATGTGTGGCGAGAGGAGTGATTAATGACAACAAGCAGGTGGCTAGAACGTATGGGAGAGGGGAGTGGTTGAAAGTAGCCGCACTGGTGTGTAGAAACATGGAGGCGTACAGCTTAGATAGGGGGTTTTCCAAGTGGATATGTGAGGGGGAAGGGGTGGAGAGTGCTCGTGTATAGGATAAGAGGGGACTGGAGGGATGCACATATCAAGCAAGAGAGGCTTGAGTAGTGACGGTAGGGAATAACGTGGGGGAGTAACAGAGAGGTGGGAGGAAATGCTAGAGAAGAGGATGTGAAGGATGAGGGGAAGAGGAGGCGCAACAAGAGGAAGTTGAAGACGAGTTGGAGAGTGAGAGTGACAGTGATGCGAGCTTGTAGATGTGGGGGAGAATGCGTGGACTGTGTGCAAAGAAGGGAATATGGGGGAAAAGTGTAAGTGTAGGGAAGAGGTAATGCCGTGAGGGATTAGCAAGAGAAAAGATTAACCAACAATGTTTTGGCATGAGAGGAGGTCATTGTTTTGGCATGAGAGGAGGGTGACGTGGGGATTTTGGAGGGTTGACCGAGTGGAGTGTAGCATAGGAAAGTTGTAAGATGAATGAAAAGTGGAGCACAAAGAGTTCGAAGGTGGAAGGGAATGTGGATATGAGGGATCCGTAGAGATGGGAGGAGATGGAAAATGGAGTTATGGAAATACGCCGAGAAGATGAATGCCCAAATATTGAGATATTTAGTGAACTTAGCTTTGATACCACTTATGAGGGAATACATTACATGTTGAGTGTACCATGTTTAAATATGGCTAATAGGAAAATTGTCATGTCATATAATAAATAATAAGCAATAATTAATTAACCTATTAATGACTAAATAATAAACTAATATTAATTATCAATTATAATAACCATTTAGGTTTATTATAAGATGTCCTTCCGAATGTAACAAGATATACTTTTGATTTCTCTACAACAAGATCACTTGTTCTAGATCAGCCATAGGAAAACTATTTCTATTTGAGGAACCTTAAATCCCTCTTGCTAAGTTGGGATCACCTTTATTCCATGGAAGCATTGGCATTTCCAAGAGAGGATCTAGAGAGTGTCAAATTGCTATTTATTAATACCTTTTTGGTTTGTGTCCCTAATAACATCTTTTCTATTTCTAATTAATGGACATTTTCCTTCCTTCCTCGCTTCATTTACCTTTTGATCCTCCTTTCTTAATTCAACTTAGTATTCTAAAATGATATCTTCATTTATGAATACCGATTCTTTTATATTGGAGGTTTTGTTGAGTATTCTATACTTATGGTCATCAGAGATAACTTTGACTTGAATCATCATTTCTTTATTCTCAATTAATTTCCATAGTCTCTTTCCTTTTATGGGGTAGGTGGTTTCAATTTGTAGAATATTATGTAGTCATTCCTTGACTACGACTAGTGTATTGTCTTCTGCGTCTTCTTTTAAACCAAAGATTGTGAGGTTGAAGGCTCATTTATTACACTCATGGTCTAACTCTAACAACTTATTCATTTCATCTTTAATGGGTTTTATATCTCATTGACCTTATAGACTATTTAAGGTCATATTTTTAGTTAGTTTTTCTTCTATCTCTTTAATCATGTCTTTTGATTTAATATTTTCTGATGTATCAACATCTCCTTGATACGTTGACAATTTGGTTTCTTGGCTTTGTTTTTCCATTACCTGTAATCTAGTCTCCATTAAGTCCAACTTAGTCTCTATCAATTATATCTTGTTGTATATTTTTTTTTGAATCTTTAATTCAAAGGATGTAAATTTTTTTATCGAGTATGGTTGCAAGTTTATTTTCTAGCATGACTACACATTTATTATTGATTATGGCAAGAAATTCATTTTCAAGCATGGCTTCTAACTCTATTTGAAGTTCAGCATCTCCTTCCTATACTTTTATCTAATGATTCTATACTATCTCCAAGGATTTGTAGGATAGTTGTGCTAGGTCTCTCTTTCGTAATAAAATAATACCTAACCGCAAATTGCAGTTCAGACGATTCTATAATTGCAGTCTTCATTCCCAAACTCATCCCATTAGACTTTGTGCGTTTATTTATCTTTGTCTCTACAAACTAATGGATATGCTTCCTACCAATAGAGCTTCAATATGGTCGCTCTTAATACCATGACAACCCTATGTTATCCAAAATATCATATTAGTCTGATTTACACACTAGATTGGCCTCCAATAAACAAATTGCATTTTATTATTTCACTAGCGCTTAGATGATTCTGCATTGAATATGCTTTTGCATTGATATAATATAGAAGTATTGAAAACCCCAATAGTTTTATTACATATATGCTTCAAATCATAACAAATCCTTCATTGTTGAATATGCAGATAAAATTTAGTATGCACTAGATAGTATGCTTAATATTAGAGATTGAATTTGAAGCAATAAAGGCACGAGATCCATGGGAGGTGGCATGCACAAAAAATACATCCCATATCATAGCGCACTCAAAGAGAGACACTATTCAATAGATCAAAGCTTGCTCAAATAAGTACAATATTCACCAAATCATATTGTTCTCCAGATCACACCATTCTTCACCAGATTGCAATATTCACCAGATCGCAATAGTCTTCACGAGATCCCAATATTCCCAGATGACAATAATCTTCAACATGCTTCAAAAGTTATTTTTGATCTTATATATTCATTGTAAAGAGGTTGGTGACAATGCATAATGAGCGGGTATTTGATGAATCTTTGACATTAGTTCAACAAATCTTTGTGGTAGATGAAGATTTATTTTTTATTAATTAATATTAATAACTATAATTACATAAATTTTTGAACTATGGTTTTTTGTTAAATTAATGGTAATACCCCCAATTTTCACTTGGGACCACATCTAGTTAAGGGAATAAGGTTCCTTTTCACCTTAATGGTAATTTGCACCTTCTTTGTATGATTTGGGGAATAAGGTTCCTTTTCTCACCTACCATGGTCAGTTAACTGACTATTAGTTGCTTTAGTCATCTAGAGTTGCACTAGTGAGTCTTTAGTGGTATTTTCCCAAAGTTAGTCGTGTCTGGAATCATGGGATTTGAATCACTCCATAGGATTCGAATTTAGTTCCTTTTATTATGTATGTACTACATACAGATTCATTAATCTTGTGTCCATCTATTGCTTCTAATCTAGTGTTCCGTTTGGGGTTAATTTCACCATGCATGTTTAGCAATTTTAACATTCTAATTCCTCCTCCTTCATGCTTCTTTCATTGTAAGGCTCTATTTGTCTTGAAGATCTTGTGGAATTGATCATTTTATAATATCAACTTGAAAACATTAGATATTAAATGTGAATAACCATAAAAAAATCCAGTGGAAATTGCTCAAATAATAAGCATGTGTGAAGACACATAACTATCATAATTAGTTACATGGTCGAAGTGCTTTAAAGAGAAATTTGCTATCCTAACTTGATAAACAACCAATTATTGAGGGGATTTTGGGTTTTTGAATGTGAACATGTTTCCCATTTCTAATACCATATTGTTTTCTCAACTATGGTATGAGCGTTTGGGGCATTTTATCTGAAGTAGCAAAAAGAGAAAACATGCTATATTGTTACTATACGAGAGTTTAAACATCAACAAAAGAAACAATGTGCCACTGCTTGACATCATAAATCAATTTCGGCTCCTTTTTTATTGTCTTCCACTACATATGGTATTAAAGTGGGGACAGTAATTAAGAGCCTTATAGAAGGATGGTGCAGACAATAGGCATATTTATTCTGTAAAATAATATGACTATTAATCATAATTAATCCATGGAATTTATTTTAACATTTAGCTCTTTTTATTAAGGTTTCATAAGACTCTTTGTTGAAAAATGTTGGTGTTGCTTACCTTCCTTGGATATTTAAAGGATTGATTTTTTTACCAGCAAAATAAATCATCATTCCAATGGTATTTGATATCTGTTATCTATAGGATAGGGAGGTGAATCTTGGTCTTAGCATTGCATAAGTTTGAATCATCATTCCAATGTTATTTTATATTTGTTATCTATAAGATAGGGAGGTGAATCTTGGTCTTAGTAATGCATAAGTTTAAACATCCCTAACCAGTTGATATAGTTCTTTAATCAGCACTTCAAGTGCATGAATAAATGGATGGATGCAAACATGGAGTGATAAAACTATAAATACACATTATCACAATACACACATGATTCAATGCACTAATGTATGCACATACACTATAGCCGATTTCCCCTCACAAACTATGCCACATGCTTCCCACGATCCATCAAATTAAAAATTACAGTTTAAATGGTGATCAAGGTATAAATCAAACTTATGATTTAGAGGAAATATAGTTTATCTATATTAGGTTTTGCATAGATTAATTTATAATATGCATAAATTCATTTAAACCAAGATCTATCAAACATTTACAAAAATCTAGAACCATTTTTTTAAATACTTTTAATTTGATTTTAATTTTATATTTACTAAACCAACTTATAACTTCTTAGATGAGCATTGTGGTCCATATATATATAACCCGATAAAACACACTTAATCTGCCTTCCCTTGGGGCGTCGTACGAAATGTTCTCTAGTTGTCCAAAAATTGTGACAAATAACGATCAGGATTCAAAAAGTTCTACCCCATAGTCCACAAACTCGTCATCAACACCTGTAACCACGATATTTGATTGTTCTAAATTATCTTAGTCTACCAGCCGACATTCTTTTTCTTATTTTCCTTAATTATCTCCCTAAAACTAAAACTAATCTATTAATAGCTGATTGTTTAATCAGTTATCTCCTCACAAAAATTATTAATGGTTTATTGCTTTTGATATTTTTCTGCCAGATTTCACCGGTTGCCCATATTGCGGCCAAGCAGAGCTCGCAAACATACCTTTCATCGCTGATTCTGCTGGAATTCTTGAATCTAGTCGCAGACATACCTTTCATACCTTTTGTAGCTGGCAGGCTTGAAGACATAATAATAGTTGTTTTCTTAATCAATTATCTCATAGCAAAAAATATTAATGGTTTATTGCGTTTGATGTTCTTCTACCAGATTTCACCGGTTGCTTATATTGCGACCAAGCAGAGCTCGCAGGCATACCTTTTGGTATCCGTTTCTGCTTATATTCTTCGCAGCTGATTTTTTAAAATGGTTAAGGAAACCAGTTACTACGACATGCTGGGAGCAAGTCCCACGGCCAGTGAAAGAGAGATCAAGAAAGCTTATTACATGGAGGCTAGGGAAGTTCATCCTGATAAAAATCCAAATAATCCTCAAGCAACAGATAACTTTCAGGTATTGGGAGAAGCTTATCAAGTTCTCAGTGATCCAGCACAGCGAGCATCATATGACGTACATGGAAAAGTGGGCGTATGAATAGAAACACTGACAGATCTAGCAGCAGTGTTTGATATGTTGTTTGGAAGCGAGTTATTTGAACACTATATAGGCAAGCTTTCAATACTTTCAATTCTTTCTTTTGTGATGTCTACAGAAGGGGGACATATAGATACCAAAAAACTATGAAAGAAGATGAAGGTTTTCCAAGACGAAAGAGGAAAAAACATGGCACAGATTTTGAGAGATCCTCTTAACCAGTATGTACAAGGTGACAGAGAAGGGTTTATACAACAAGCTATATCTGAGTTTCGAAGGTTCAACAGTACATGTTATGGAGTCAATGCGGTGCACACAATTGGTTACATATATGAAAGACAAGCGTCAATGGAACTCCGGAAGAAAGACATATATTTGGGTGTGCCTTTTACAGTTCAATGGTTTAGATGCAGAGTGTGCCTTTGACAGTAATTTGGTGTGTCGCAGTAAATTGCTGTCAAAAGAAAAATATCTATTTAATGATATCATGGCCTAGCCTAGCATATAAGGATGCTCTATTTGCATTTCTATAAGTTTTCCACAATCCCATTCATTCCTAATCATCTAAATCCAATGGCAATATAACAAAACTGGATAAACCCAATGATTTCATATCAATATATACCACATAATTGAACTTTTAAAAGCCTAAACTGAAAAACAATGCTACATAATATTATTTTGTACTAATATTATAAATCAAATAAACTAGAGATAATTCAAAGCATTGTAAATAGAAAGATATATATTAACAATACGAGCATAAATTATCAATAACAAAGAGACTCTATATATACTAAAATACTTGCAAGTTTATTAAAAAAAGAATTTAACCATGGGATTAACCCAAGAGCCCATGGTCTCTTTAAAATGAACTAGGAAGATGAAAGATCATAGTAAGGTAGGCGAGTCCATAATAACATATTAAGAATAAGCGAACTATAAATGTTGCCAAGGATAAAACATATTATAATCAAAGATGGAAATTTTTTTTGAAAGATCGTTCCCAAATCGAAAAAGGGCATTCATTGATTGACGATTCCAGGATCTTTTTCAATGGCCCTGAGAGGAATTTGGAGTCGTTGGTGATGTATTCAGAGAAGTTGCATAGTTGTTGTATTCTTCCTTAGCCAACCTTGGAGCACTGTCTCAAGTTCCAAAGTACCATGTTTGGTTTGTAGTTTCGCAGTTTGGAAAATATTTCCAAGCGTTTTTAAGCCCTTTGCATCAGCTTGAAGATCTTCTTTCCTTGCACTGTTGTCTTGCAACACCATCTGGCACACATTTGAGAGGGTTCCTTCAATATCAGGCACACTTATTTTTAAAAGAGACTCAATAAACAATTATTTGTTGGAATGTATAAATGCTTTCAGATTATCGTGAGAATAATTCTCCATAGTTAGCTGCTGCCGTATCATATTTAGTAGTGAAAACCACCTGTAGCTGTAGTGACAAGAGATTTTATAAAATGCCATTTGCTTTTGAACCATTCAGCTATAAAATGCACTTCGAATCTGAACCATTGAACTGTAAAAGGCACACCCAAGTATATGTCTTTCTTCATAAGTTCTATTGATGCTTGTCTTTCATACATGTAACCAATTGTGTGCAGCGCATCGTCTCCATAAGATGTACTGTTGAACCGTCAAACCTTAGATATAGCTTGTTGTATAAACCCTTCTCTATCACCTT
The DNA here is from genome assembly GCA_001517045.1 of Pseudotsuga menziesii. Taxonomy (NCBI): domain Eukaryota; kingdom Viridiplantae; phylum Streptophyta; class Pinopsida; order Pinales; family Pinaceae; genus Pseudotsuga; species Pseudotsuga menziesii. The sequence goes on along the minus strand of LPNX010623476.1, from coordinate 5,906 downwards.
GTACATACTGGTTAAGACGATCTTTCAAAACCTGTGCCAGCTTTTTTTCTCTTTCGTCTTGGAAAACCTTCATTTGGTATATATATGACCCCTTCAGTAGACATCACGAAAGAAAGAATTGAAAGTATTCAAAGCTTGCCTATATAGTGTTCAAATAACTCGCTTCCAAACAGCATATCAAAAACTGCTTCTAGATCTGTCAGGGTTTCCGTTGATACGCCCGCTTTTCCATGTACGTCATATAATGCTCGCTGTGCTGGATCACTGAGAACTTGATAAGCTTCTCCCAATACCTGACAGTTATCTATCGCTTGAGGATTATTTGGATTTTTATCAGAATGAACTTCCCTAGCCTTCATGTAATAAGCTTTCTTGATCTCTCTTTCACTAGCCGTGGGACTTACTCCCAGCATGTCGTAGTAACCAGTTTCCTTAACCATTTTTAAAAATCGGCTACGAAGAATATCGGTAGAATCAGATACGAAAGGTATCCCTGCGAGCTCTGCTTGGTCGCAATATAAGCAACGGCTGAAATATGGCAGAAGAATATCAAATGCAATAAACCATTAATATTTTTTTCTATGAGATAATTGATTAAGAAAACAACTATTATTATGTCTGCGAGCTATGAAAGGTATGTCCGTGAGCTACGCAAGGTACGAAAGGTATGTCTGCGACTGCATTAAAGAATTCCAGCAGAATCAGCTACGAAAGGTATGTCTGCGAGCTCTGCTTGGCCTTAATATGAGCAGCCGGTGAAAGTGTAGGGGAAAGGGGAAACCTTGATTAACTCCAGGGTAATTTTTAGGGCCAAAACTTTGCCAATTGGCTATTTTTTGGGTTTTTTTCAAAAACTAAATTCGCTATTTGGTCATTTTTAGTGTCTTATATCGCATATATTCGCAAAAATTTACAAATTTCAGTGTTAATTTTATGTTTCATAATTAATATTTGCCTACCTATCTATAAACATGTTTTTTTTAATCGGAAACAATCACCTAGAATACTATACTTAAGTATAATATAAGAATCCTTAAAAAATACCTTGCTTAACTCCAATATTACAATTAATATATTTTGACCATTTCTCAACTCTCTTAAATTTTTCAAGGAAATATTGTACAACTTTATTGCATCATCTCTCAACCTGAAATGAACCTCTATCTCTTCTAATATATTTCATAATTTTTTACTCGCATCATATCGAAAGATTTCCTAAAGTCCGTAAAGTAGCAAAAGAGATTGGATTTACTATTAGAAATTCTTCTGCAATGATCCAAAGTGTAATGAGGTGGTTCATGGTAGAGTGATGTGTTCTAAACCCTGCCTGACCTTTATCCCTCTTTCCTTCACTTTCTATCCATAAGTCGATTTTCTTTTCTAAAATGAAACCAAAGAGTTTGGATAAGAGAGGGATACTCATAATGGTATGAAAATAAAAGGGTTTTTTTTTTATCATTCATATTTAAATATAGGAATATTGAGGTTGTGAGTTCAAGGATTAGGGAAACCTTTCTTACCAACTAGATTCAAGAGTTTGTGGATAAGAGGAATGAGGATTGGCCATTAGGTGTTTAATAATTTTGAAAAAAAATAACCCCAATATATTTCAAATAAAGTAGCTTCTTCCTCTATAAAGAGGGTTTGAATGTTCCATGAAATATCGGGATTCTAAATATTTTTAAGATGGGAATTCCAATATTCCAAATAAATCTTAATTTACTAGTTAGAATTTGGCTCTAGAATTTCCTAAGAGCTATCTTAGAGAGGTGTAAAATATTTTATTACTTTTTATTTATATAGTATGTTTTTTCCTCTTGATTAAGGGTTTGTATTTATTTATATTATCAATTTTTAGAGACTCTTATATGCTTCCTTGATTTCTCTTCTTGCATTTTTACATTCTCTATCATACTAGAGGTTGGCTCTTCAATTTTTATTTTTACTTGAAACTTCGATGGAGAACTTGTTAATGGATGGAAAGAATTAGACCATAATAAAATTATGATAGAGGTATTCTATATTATCTATGCTTCATAGAGGAAACAAGTCATTTATGAAAATATCATTCTTATTTCCTTCGAATATCAAGTGTTCTTGACTATGAGAATTTTCTTATGTTAGATCACTATGCATAAAAAAATTGAGTGTTCCAATTAGGTGTATATGATCTAAGTCTCGATCGTGGTCATTTAAAATTTCTAGATTTATCATTTTGTTGTATAAAGGGATATTATAGATGAAAAATAATGCCACAATAATGCCAAGACCATAGATACAGGTCATATGGATAGAGTTTGGCCACTTGATAAGACCATTACAAATTATAAGATCTTGAGCACTATAGAGCTTGATTAGCTAAACAAATTTTCACCTAGATCTACAAAATTTCTTTTGTACTGGCAGTCTAGAGCAGCGTCTTTATCTAACCAAAGAGGATTAATAGGGTTGGAATAGTTGCTTAGAGTTATAGCTTGTTTACTCAAAGTTTGAGTGTTACAGACACCCATTAAGAGGATACTTCCATCATTCTTTAGATTGGAAATATAATTTTCTAATCCATTGTAAGGGAATTTTTTTTATCTATATTGCTTTTCTTATAAAATTTAGAATTGATAGGGGTGAAATAACATATTTCTATGTAGGGTTTTATAGCATTAATATTGTTGGAAATATCTATCCAAAAATACTGGTTGCGAGGGACTTTCTTATAGATCTTATTATGGGGGGAGATATGTAAGGGAACACCTTACATATTGGAATATATTTTGATCAATATATATTTATATAATTGATTGATGATTGGTGTGCACTGGCAAGGAATAAATGTGTGGCGAGAGGAGTGATTAATGACCACAAGCAGGTGGCTACAACGTATGGGAGAGGGAAGTGGTTGAAAGTAGTCGCATTGGTGTGCAGAAATGTGTAGGCGTACAGCTTAGATAGGGGGTTTTTCAGGTGGATATGTGAGGGGAAAGGGGTGGAGAGTGTTCGTGTATAGGATAAGAGGGGACTGGAGGGATGCACATATCAAGCAATAGAGGCTTGAGTCGTGACGGTAGGGAATAACATGGGGGAGTAACAAAGAGGTGGGAGCAAATGCTAGAGAAGAGGATGTGAAGGATGAGGGGAAGAGGAGGCGCAACAAGAGGAAGGAGAAGACGAGTTGGAGAGTGAGAGTGATAGTGATGGGAGCTTGTAGATGTGGGGGAGAATGCGTGGACTCTGCGCAAAGAAGGGAATATGGGGGAAAAGTGTAAGTGTAGGGAAGAGGGAATGGTGTGAGGGATGAGCGGGAGAAAATATTAACCAACAATGTTTTGGCATGAGAGGAGGGTGACGTGGGGATTTTGGAGGGTTGACCGAGTGGAGTGTAGCATAGTAAAGTAGTAAGATGAATGAAAAGTGGAGCACAAAGAGTTCGAAGGTGGAAGGGAACATGGATATGAGGCATCCATAGAGATGGTAGGAGATGGAAAATGGAGTTATGGAAATATGCCGAGAAGATGAATGCCCAAATATTGAGATATTGAGTGAACTTAGCTTCGATACCACTTATGAGGGAATACCTTACATGTTGAGTGTACCATGTTTAAATATGGCTAATAGGAAAATTGTCATGTCATATAATAAATAATAAGCAATAATTAATTAACCTATTAATGACTAAATAATAAACTAATATCAATTAACAATTATAATATCCATTTAGGTTTATTATAAGATGTCCTTCCGAATGTAACAAGATATAATTTTGATTCCTCTACAACAAGATCACTTGTTCTAGATCAGCCATAGGAAAAATATTTCTATTTGAGGAACCTTAAATTCCTCTTGCTAAGTTGGGATCACCTTTATTCCATGGAAGCATTGGAATTTCCACGAGAGGATCGAGAGAGTGTCAAATTGCTATTTATTAATACCTTTTTGGTTTGTGTCCCTAATAACATCTTTTCTATTTCTAATTAATGCACATTTTCCTTCCTTCCTCGCTTCATTTACCTTTTGATCCACCTTTCTTAACTCAACTTAGTATTCTAAAATGATATCTTCATTTACGAATACCGATTCTTTTATATTGAAGGTTTTGTTGAGTATTCCATACTTATGGTCATCAGAGATAACTTTGACATGAATCATCATTTTTTTATTCTCAATTAATTTCCATAGTCTCTTTCCTTATATGAGGTAGGTGGTTTCAATTTGTAGAATATTATGTAGTCATTCCTTGACTACGACTAGTGTATCGTCTTCTGCCTCTTCTTTTAAACCAAAAATTGTGAGGTTGAAGGCTCGTTTATTACACTCATGGTCTAACTCTAACAACTTATTCATTTCATCTTTAATGGGTTTTATATCTCATTGACCTTATAGACTATTTAAGGTCATATTTTTAGTTATTTTTTCTTCTATCTCTTTAATCATGTATTTCGATTTAATATTTTCTGATGTATCAGCATCTCCTTAATAGGTTGACAATTTGGTTTCTTGGCTTTGTTTTTCCAGTACCTGTAATCTAGTCTCCATTAAGTCCAACTTAGTCTCTATCAATTATATCTCGTTGTATATTTTTTTTTTAATCTTTAATTCAAAGGATGTAAATTTATTATCGAGTATGGTTGCAAGTTTATTTTCTAGCATGACTACACATTAATTATTGATTATGGCAAGAAATTCATTTTCAAGCATGGCTTCTAACTCTATTTGAATTTTAGCATCTCCTTCCTATACTTTTATCTAATGATTCTATACTATGTCCAAGGATTTGTAGGATAGTTGTGCTAGGTCTCTCTTTCGTAATAAAATAATCCCTAACCGCAAATTGCAGTTCAGACGATTCTATAATTGCAGTCTTCATTCCCAAACTCATCCCATTAGACTTTGTGCGTTTATTTATCTTTGGCTCTTCAAACTAGTGGATATGCTTCCTACCAACAGAGCTTCAATATGGTCCCTCTTAATACCATGACAACCCTATGTTATCCAAAATATCATATTAGTCTGATTTACGCACTAGATTGGCCTCCAATAAACAAATTGCATTTTATTATTTCACTAGCGCCTAGATGATTCTGCATTGAATATGATTTTCCATTGATATAATCCAGAAGTTTTGAAAACCCTAATAGTTTTATTACATATATGCTTCAAATAATAACAAATCCTTCGGTGTTGAATATGCAAATAAAATTCAGTATGCCCTAGATAGTATGCTTAAGATTAGAGATTGAATTTGAAGCAATAAAGGCACCAGATCCATGGGAGGTGGCATGCACAAAAAATACATCCCATATCATAGCGCACTCAAAGAGAGACACTATTCAATAGATCAAACCTTGCTCAAATAAGTACAATATTCACCAAATCATATTGTTCCCGAGATCACACCATTCTTCACCAGATTGCAATATTCACCATATCGCAACAGTCTTCACGAGATCCCAATATTCCCAGATCACAATAATCTTCAACATGCTTCAAAAGTTATTTTTGATCTTATATATTCATTGTAAAGAGGTTGGTGACAATGCACAATGAGCAGGTCTTTGATGAATCTTTGACATTAGTTCAACAAATCTTTGTGGTAGATGAAGATTTATGTTTTATTAATTAGTATTAATAACTATAATTAGATAAATTTTTGAACTATGGTTTTTTGTTAAATTAATGGTAATACCCCCAATTTTGACTTGGGACCACATCCAATTAAATATTAGTTAGTTATGCACCTTCTTTGCAGGATTTGAGGAATAAGGTTCATTTTCTCACCTACCATGGTCAGTTAACTGACTATTAGTTGCTTTAACCATCTAGAGTTGCACTAGTGAGTCTTTAGTGGTATTTTCCCAAAGTTAGTCATGTCTGGAATCATGGGATTTGAATCACTCCATAGGATTCGAATTTAG